>JPXE02000134.1:7409-22950 GCA_000753965.2 Amaranthus hypochondriacus | reverse complement strand
GGACCAAGAAACAGGCCACTCTAAACAGCATAGGAGTGAACTATGCAACACCATAAAGTTTTTCAAAAGCTACACCTTACACACCAAAATTAAAGGAAAGTAAAGGTGCCACCATATTCACCACCACTATATCACCCCTTACACACCTAAAAACGAAACCACCAAGGTTGCTTCACACCACGAAAACAGCATTTGTACCCATTCAACGAGTAACACACCAAAGGAGACACCACAAGCCATCGATACTGGAGAGATCGAACACCCCATCATCACAAGAAAACGATCACCGTCACCTTCGATCACCATCTTCCTAAAGCTCGACATTCCAGCCGTAGATCCCCATCACCCAAAACACCAATACCCACCGTTAAACACCACCCATGCACCATCACCACTCCTATGCGAGACTACAACTCCTTTTCAAAACCACCAGACTTAACGCAACCCACACCAAAACACCGCATCACCACTATAAAACCAAAACCATCAAGGGACACAATATCAAACACACCAACACCACATCGTAAGAAGCAAGATTTATTGAAAATCCGACTAAAACACCAAAAACAAAAATTCAAACCATGCAATAACACTCCAAAATGATTTCCACCTTACAACCACCAAGCAAACAACTCCAAAGCGATAACCCTCCACAGTAGAAAAAACGAGAAATCCCCCAGAAGCACTAATCAAAACACCATGGAATAAAAAGGAACCCACCATCAATAAAGCCCCCCAAGACCACCGTGCACCAAAACGAAAACCCATGAAACAAGCCCAGGAAGAGATACCCAAACCCCTGCGTCCAATATGATCCAGCCAAAATTTGGTCATTGCCAAAAGCGATAAACACCTCCCCACCAATCGGACCCCAAACCACCAAGCGGTAAAGGGACAGGTTTACTAATCTAAGACTTGGATAAGATCGAAAACAATTGTCAAATGCTTAAAATTACGTGTTAAGTTGCGTTTTTAAGTATTTTGAAACGTTTTTGTCACTTTCGCGCGTAAAATTGCTTAAACTTGGTTTGTTATGCACGAAACTTGGCACACAACACTATTTGGTATATATTATTGTGTTGAAGTGGTTAGAATCGAAAATAATTATCATATGCTTGAAATTACGTGTTAAGTGGCAATTTTAACGGTTTTGAAGCATTTTTGTCACTTTCGCGCATAAAATAGCTTAAACTTGGTTTGTTTTGCACGAATCTTGGCACACAACACGATTTGTAATATATTATTGTGTTGAAGTTGTTAGAATCGAAAATAATTATCAAATGCTTGAAATTACGTGTTAAGTTTCGATTTTAACTATTTTGAAGCGGTTTTGGCACTAACATATATAATATATTTTTTCATAGTGTTTTCGCCAAAATAATAGCATAGATTGCGGCTACTACGTTATTAAATTGATGGATGATATCATACAAGTCGTGAAGAACGTCGGGGTAAAAAGTATTGATGCCGTAAGTATTTATTATGTTCTTAAATTATAATAATATATATTTATTAGAAAATCTAATTATATGTATTAAATTTTTAATTATTTCATATAATTTTATATAGATTTTATATGACACTCCATGGGAAAGACGCAAATTGACGGACACGAAAATGCGCGAAGTGAAAGACAAAGTTGCCGTGTACCTTGTTAATTTATGTTGGTAGTTATGTTTCGTAGTAATTATTTTCGATAATTAATTAGGACTTTATATATGTATATATATTGTATATTATATATTATATATTTTATTTGTATATGCACAATTAAATTATTTATGTACTCCCTCCGTTCCCTATTGATGTTCCCATAGGGAATGTTCACGGGAATTAAGAAAAGTTAAATTTTTAAGATAGTGGAGATATTATTTTATTGAATAATAAATTTGATGGAGGAAAAATGGGGACCACAACTATTAAAAAAGTATTTAAAGAAAGTTAGAGGAAAAAATATGGGGACCACAACCAATTAAAAAATGTTTTTATGAAGTTAGTGGAAAACATGTGGGGACCATAAAGAATATAAAAATGTTAAAATGGAGTTAGTGGAAGATATGTGGGCCCATAATCATTATTAAAATATTAAAATGAGGATGGGTGAGGTTATTTTTGTTCAAAATTTGTGATATAAATGGAAAGATTCCTTATGGGAACAACAATTGGAACACCCAAAATGGAAAGTGGGAACTTCTTTAAGGAACGAAGGGAGTATATATTTATATATATATATTATTTTGGTGATAATTAATGGTGATTATAGCTGCTGCTTTATTGTTAATTATTTATTATTTTAGCAACATCATGGGAGTGTTTGGCAACAACTCCTAGCTGGTAGCTGATAAAGGCAGCTGATTTGACTATCTGATTTTTTTAACTGATTTGATAAGTTTGTTTAAATAGCTTATAATTTAAGAGTGTTTGGTAAAATTTAGTTGATAGTTGAAAGCTGATTAATGTAAAAAGACTTATAAGGAAATGATAAATTTATTGTTAACTAATTTGTGTAAAAGTACTTTTAAGTAAATAATTGACAAATATTAATTATGAATTATAAATTATATTTCTTGGTTAAAATTATGTTATAGTTATATATCTAAATATAGGTTACATAAAAATATCTCTAATCATATTTAAACAAGTAAAATTAAAAATTAATTTAAAGTAAATAATTGTTTATATTCAAACAAGTAAAATTAAAAACAAATTTGAAGTACATAATTGTTTAAGAATAGTTACAAATCTAAAATTACATAAAAAATATAATTGTTAAGAACCAGAATGTTGTCTTCTAGTTGTCATTCAACTTGTAGTGATGTCATTACGAACCTTTGCCATTTTATTAGTACTCGCATGATTAATATCTTGATTGAAAATACATTTGACATTTGAAAATGCTTCTGGAGGAATGAAATTTGGATTTCCATCAATGACTCTAAATGCCGGGTCAATGTTATTACTTAATCTAATGTAATTATGTAAAAGCAAATGTAGCACAAATTATTCTACTTTGGTCTTATGCTCAATATATTGCCATTTTATCTAAAATCTTCCACCTTTCCTTAAAAACACCAAATGTCGTTTCTATACAACTTCTAATGATGAATGCACTGGATTTACACCACGAAACTCTGAAGCATCATATCTTATTTTATGATAAGGTTGTCAAGAACCCTTGCCTTTCAGGATACCCTTTGTCCGCTAAGTAATACTTGCTTAATTATATTAAAAATTGAATTTAAACAAAATTATATTAATAACAATGTAATAATAAATAAAATTCAAAATTTTACCTAGAAGAGGTATTGGAAAGTTTAGACTTGGGTTTCCTATAGTATCAAGGAAGATACGAGAATCATGAGCTGATCCCTCCCATCCGCTTAACACATATGTAAAAAGCAGTTCAAAATCACACGGCACCAGTACATTAATGGTGGGTGTTCCTTTCCTTCCTCTATAACGTAATTGATTTTCCTCATAAATTATGACATCTATATGAGTACCATCAATTGCTCCAATGCAATCCTAAAATTCAATAATGTTATAAAGATATATTTCTATTATCATTTTTAATTTAATTTTCACACAAAATTTAAGGAGTAATAAACAGTTACCTTAAAATGAGTGGCATGATTCCTAATTTATGTAGGCACTTCATTAAATTCAGGATCTCTTGGTTTAATTATGTCTCTTGACAAACCATCCATGGCGTTTAAAACCTCTTTATGATGTACCCATTCAAGAAGGGGATCTTGTGGTTCCGTGTGATTTTGTGGTCATGGATAGAGAAGAAGGCCGCTACACTCAACTCATTCTAGGGAAAGCCGTCCTCAAAACCCTTCGAGCTGTGATAAATTTTCATGATGATACCATAATTGTTGAGGTAGCTCAAAGGAAGGTGGTTTTAAAAATTTCTCCATTCATGAGGAAGCCCATGGTAGAGCAATTTAATAGGATTGAGACCATAGATAAGGACTTCGACGAATTTCAAGACTTTTCACTTTGTGATGAGGAAGTTTGTATAAGAAGAGCATTATGAAGATGAGGTCGAGGGATAGACAGACGAAGAAGATATGTTTCAGCAAATTTGTGTGAATATGAAGGGTAACGATGATTAGGGAGAGAGTCCTATGCTTCCCCGTAAGGTAAGTTTGAAACCCCTCCCCCTAGTCTTAAATGTGCATATCTAGATATATGCTGATGAGAACAAGCCCGTCATTGTGCGTTCCGAGCTTGATGACACTTCTTTGGGAAAATTTCTTGATTTACTAAACAAATATAGAAGTGTCATTGGGTACTCGCTTGATGATATCAAAGGAATTAGTCTGAGGCTTGTCATGCATAGGATCCCGTTGGATGATGAGCATTTCTCTTTTATTGAGCCTCCTAGAAGGTTGAACCCTAACATGAAGGAGGTAGTTAGGGAAGAAATTCTTAAACTCCTCAAAGCCAGAATCATCTACTCAATTTCGAACAGTAGATGGGTTAGCCATGTTCACGTGGTTCCCAAGAAGGGAGATATAACCATCATCGAGAATGACAAGGCGAAAAGATCCCCACTAGGACCACGACTGGGTAGAGAGTTTGCATTATTTAAACATAGGCTCAAAAGGCCACTAGAAAGGATCATTTCCCTTTGCCATTCATCGAAGAGATGCTTGAGGGGTTAGCAAGGCAAAAGTACTTTTGCTTTTAGGATGGTTATTCGGGTTTCTTTCAAATACCCATCCATCGGGATGACCAACAAAACACAACATTTACTTGCCCATTTGGGACATTTGCCATAGAAGAATGCCCTTTGGATTGTGTAATGTATTCTATTTTTTGAAGAGGTTACATGGATAATTTTTCTTTGGGAGGCTTGTATTTTAACACTTGTTTGGTTCATCTTGAAAAAGTTTTGGGAATGTGTCAACAGGAAAACCTCGTCTTGTATTGGGAGAAGTGCCACTTTATGGTGCAAGAGGGGAATAGTTCTTGGTTATAAAGAGTGTTCTCGTGGCATCAAAGTAGATCCCGCCAAGATTGATGTTATAAGAAACCTCCCCGTACTTACCACGGTCACAGGGGTTAGGTCTTTCCTTGGGCACGCGAGATTCTATAGACATCTCATCAAAAGATTTTCAACCATTGCCAAACATTTGAATGAATTGCTCTAAAAAGAAGTTGAATTTCACTTGCATAAGTGTTGCCTTGATGCTTTCAATCAGTTGAAACAAGCCTTGATCTCTTCCCCTATCGTGCAAGCTCCTGACTGGAGCTTTCCTTTTGAACTAATGTTGTTATATGCTTTTTAGAAACTATGTCAATATCTTATATGTTCTAAGTTTGTTATATACACGGTCCACTTGGCCCTGAAGTTTTTGATGAGAAAGAAAGATGTCAAGCCTAGGTTGCTCCGTTGGGTGCTTTTGCTACAGGAGTTTGATTTTGAAATGCAATATAGGAAGGGCAATAAAAATGTAGTTGTGGATCACTTGTCTCGCCTACAGACATTCCCACATGATTCTTCACCCATTAGAGATGAGTCGATTGAGGATACCATGATGATGGATTTGGTTGTTGGAAAGGCTTTATGTTTTGCTGACATTACCAACTTCTTTGGTTGAGGGGAGCTACTCGAATTTGATTGTAAGGCTATGAAGAAGTCGTTTCTCGAGAAAGTTGGTAATTTGGTAACAGGGCCGATAAATTCGATAGGTAATTAATATTAATGAAAAATTTTGAAAAATAATGCGGAAGTGTGAAAATGTCGATCTGCTAAAAACCTTTAAAATTTAAAAAATGTTTATTAGAAATGATAAATATTACATAAAAATTAGAAGATTAAAAATACATATCGTTCGTTTCAAAAATACAAAATAATTAAAATTAAATACGTCAAAATCATAAAACATAAAGCATATAAAAAGATCTTGCAGCTAAGTCCTCGATAACATAAATAAATTGTGGCTGCGGCCTGGATCGGAACCTGAAAACTGCCATCCATAATAAGGATGACAACCGATTAAATCGGTCAGCGCTTAACGCCGAGGATAACTCCCTATCCAGCTCAAAATACGGAAATAATACACTACATTTACTAAATAATAATTAGAGTACGAACTTATAATAAATTGACACCACTATATACTTTTACCATATTTTTTTGCTCTTCCATACTTTTAAGTCATTAAGATACCATTCTCAACCCTGGCAGAAGTACGTTACTGCCACTTATACAATTCGGTAATCTTAATACTTAAACAAGTTCAGTTGATTAATACTCATAACCGTACCATGCCTCATAGCATCAACAATAATCAAGGTTATCACTGATCAATAAGCACAAACAATATGACACCTGATATATGTAAGGGTCTGGCTAGATTAGGGCCAAAGCCCTATATCTAACTGTGGTGGGGGTCGTCACCCCGCCAATGTTTATGCTCGAGCTTCTATAGGATAGGTAGCTAACCCCCTGTCTAACACCGCATTTTACGTGCCGGCCAACACGGGCGCCGGGATTTTACATGCCGGTCCATGGTTCGACATTTCCTTACTATCAGGGTCATTCAATCAATACACAGATAATTTCACACAAGCACATCATATTTTTTTTTTACTACTACAAGTTGACTTTGACTTTGACCAACTTAGATGTTAACTTCCTTATTTAATAGTATTTTACCTATATGCCCTTCTAAGTTCACTACTAAAGTTTTACTCATTAAACTTTATGTAAAACTTTATTTTTAATAGTTCATTTGTCAAATAAATTTACACTAATAACTTAATATTGTATTACTAGTCTTTAGATTAATATTTTCACAAGTAGCTACTAAATTTTATTTCTCTTGAAATAAGTTTTAATAATCAATATTTCTAACTTTTAAACAAATAAATATTTTAGTTTTTTTAACAAAAATAAATATTTTAACTATAAATCGAGTAAAACTAAATTCTATGGATATATTGTCAAAATTCAACAAATTCTCCAAAATCAATATTTCAAGTTAAAAAAATAAGACATATGAAGTTCACAAAAATCAATTTTCTAATTATAAAACAAATACCACTTTATTATTTTACGAAATTAATATTTCTAGTTATAAAACAAGTAACACTTTATAAACTCACAATAATCAATACTTCTAGTAAAATAAAACAAGTAAAACTTATATATTCACACAAATCCATAACTCTTGTTATAAAACAAGTAAAAACTTTATTCTTTTAATATTTTCTTTAATCACACAAAATTTTAAAATGGACAAATTTATATATAAAAAAAATGTACTTTTACATCATTTCAAATAAATTTTAGTCAAAAAGTCAACTAAAGATATATTTTGTACTAACTAGCTATTTAATATCCCAAAAGTTACTTTTATTATACAAGATCATGTATTTAAGAAAACACTTTAAATATTAATAACTTGCAAAAATTTTCGAAATACATATATTTATTTTTTTAACTTGTTTTTTTTTATTATCATAAAAATAGCTTGTAATAATTTAAATTTGTAAATAACACTTTTTCTATTGTTTTTTTTATGATAGTGATCAAATGACCTATGAGTACTTGTTGGCCTTTTTCACTTAAAACAACTTCATTTAATTAACTTATCATAGTAAATTCTAATTTTATTTAACTAATTTAAAAAAAAACTAAATTAATGAAAACTTTTACACGATAACTTAACATTTAATATAACTATAAGAATAAACTTTAGTATAAAAGAAAAATTATAATGACCACATCCTTAGCAAAACTATACTAAGAAAGAAAAAAAAACTGTTCATGAAATAACACACAACTTTATAAACTATTTTAAAGGCTTATACATAAATATTAACAATAACTCTAACATATGCATTCTTAATATAACTACATTCCTACATAAATCATAAACATAGTAACACTAGTTTATAACATAGATAGTACTTAATATATATCACTATTAAATCATGGTTCACCCAACTTCCTAACATGTCCAAATATTATTAATTAACATACTAAAAGTATTCTTAGCATAACTACTCTAAAATTTGATTTAATCATAATTTTCTTAAACTAACTTTCTACATAAACATACTCAATATATTTCATACTTTGCATATTATAAAGTAAATATAATGTAAAATTCCATATAAAGATTAGGGTAAGAAGTTATACCATACTAACACCAAGGAGTAGTAGTACTAAGTAATAATAAGTAAATATGATCCTCCAAGCTAGTTAAGTACTCCAAGCTCCAATGCTCCAAAAGTGATGGTATTCTAAGCTCCCAAAATAATTACCCCAACTTCAAAATAATGATCTTCTAAGTACCCAAAATAATTATTGAACCCCAAAATGCTAAGAAAATAATTATTTATGCTTCATTTCATTAACTAAAAAAATTAGGAATTTAATACTTGATTTTATAAAGTGAATTTAGAAGAAAAAGGTAAAGAAATCAAGTGGCTAAATTACTATTGAACTCACGGTTTTATGGGTGTGTTTTTGGTGAGTTTTGTTCAACTTTTGCAAACTAAAAACCATTGGATAATTACTAGTATATAAGGTTGATGTTTAGGAGACAAAAGGGTAGTGCATTGGATTAAAAAAAATGAAAAAAAACTAATGGCTCTATACTCATCAACGTAGCCAATTATAAGGGAAGGGTAAGGGGTGTTTGACTTTCTTCTCAATTTGCATTACTTGTGGAAGTAGACAAGTATAAAAAAATTGGGTTAGGTTTGACTAGGATAAAGCTAAGTAATTAGGATTAATTTAGGTATAAAACAAGCTTAAAATTTAATTAAAGTTGCTAATAAAAATATACTAATTAAATATTTTAAATAAAAGTGTCAAAGTCGTTAAAATAACCATTAACGAAATTTGTTAATAAATAAGAATTTTAAACGTGAAGTTAAAATTAACCGTAAACTAAATAAATGATTTTGAAGTTTTCGTAATATAAAATAATAATTGAAACTCTTGGGCTCATAAAAATAATAAATGTTTATGTTTCAAATTCGGGATGATTTAAGAAGTTGGAAAAGTAAAAAAAAAATAATAAATAAATAAAATAAATAATATAGAGCTCGGAAATTCATTCAAAGATTAAATCAATTTGGAGGTTAATAAACTTTTGAAATTTAATCGGAAAGGAATAATAAGATTTTAAAGAATTTAATAAAAGTTAGAGCTTAATAATCAAGAACTAGGAATAAACTGAATGAATTAAAAAAAAATAACCGAAATTGATTAATCGAAAAGTTGAAATTGAAATTTCGAGTCTGTTACAAATTTCTTCTGGGATGATCAGTATATATTCCATATTTGTGCCGATGGTGTTGTCCACTGATGTATAAATAAGGAAGAGGTTCCAAAGGTACTCGTTCATTGCCATTCTTACGCTTGTGGCGGACACCATGGGATTGCTAATACCGCCGCGAAGATTTATACATCGGATTTCTATTGGTCTACCCTACATAAGGATGTGGAAGAATTCGTGAAAAGCTGTGAGAGGTGCCAAAAGGTGGGTAATAGTTGTGTTAGTACCATTCGGATTTCTATTGATTTAAGCTTTTAGTACCATTCTTTCTTTTTGTTTATTTTGTATATATGGTAGTGAAATAGTTGTGTTAGTCAGATATAACAAAACAAAAAGCACATTTGAAAAAGAAATCTTTTTAGAAACAAACTTGCCAGCTTCTATTGTGTACATATTCATTGGTTTTATGCAAACTAATGATTTTCTTTGCCCTGTGCCTGTTTTAGCACTGAAGTGTCTGATTATTTTCAATCTAGCTTGGGGGATCTGAGCTTGTTTTGTTTGTGGCTTGGATGACTACCTATTAAGGCACATTTCGACTAGCGGGTTAGGATTGAGTCTTCTTAGACTCCATTGTGTGTCCCATTCATTTTGAGTGCTAGTTAGGGGGTCTAAGTATTGTGTCGGTTTTTCTCCAGTATAGTCGGCTTTTCCTAGGACTAGAGATGATAACACATTTGTTTGATTTGAACTACATAGCCAAATATCATACTATGGATGCAAATTGACTTTAGGTTAAGCCAAGTTTTTGCCTTTACCTTTTCTTTTGTAGCCACATTGTTTAAACTCCACATAAGCCAAATATCCCTCTTTTGACCTGGAGGATAGCTTAATGATGGTGGGGTGATGTGTGTTGCATTATTTGTGGACTTTTTGGTTAGTTTAGTTGTTGATTTATCATGTCTCGACTTATTCCTATTCAGCTCATATTGTTTATCCCTTCACCCTCTTGTGCTTATTACTGTGATTATTCATACACACATTGAGTTAGGAGACCTTCCTCTTGTTCTTCATAGAGATTTACATAAATATATCCACTACTTTAGTTCCACATTCCCAAATGTATCCCACCCCAACCCAAAGTCTACGTTACAACACTTCACAAACTTGTTCGACTTGGTCTGATTAGTTTGGTATGTGCGGGAATGTAGATATGACAAAATTCTTATGATTTGCCCTTATTAGGTGTTTGATTCTAAAGTCATCTTTAGTCGGATGATTAGGAGCAAAACACGAACCATAATCAAACACATGAGCGTTATTACATATTTCTCGCATCTTTTTTGAAATAACTCGGGGTGCGTAGATTTGTGACCTCCTTAGGTAGTGGGTGGCATAGCCTGTGTTGGTACTTGTTTGGCGATCCTCGATTAGTGGAAGATGTCATTACCTTGGAATTATGCTCTTTGAGCCCATTTTACTTGCACACCTACGGCTAGGAGAGAATTTGTGCGTACACAACTTGCATTGTTTGGTTTTCACCCTCCTTATAGCTTTTGTTTTGGGTTTGTTCTGTGTTGATCTTCATGTTGCCGTAGTGTCTAGTTTTCTAGGGACAAGAAAAGGTCTAGCTTGGGGGAAGTTGATGTGCTCGCTTTAGGGCACGTTTACTACCCCATTTTTGGTGTCAAGTCTTGTCGTTTCATATCGATTCTATATATTTCACGCATGATTTCTTTTGATCTCGCCTTGAAGTGTTTTGTGATTGTTCAGGTGATTTTTGAAGACTTCAAGGACAATTAGAGTGTGTTCTCTCGGAGCTTTATCGCGACAATTCAAGACTATCCGTGACCTCGACAAAGTTCGGTGAGTTGAATGAGGTGCTGAGGCCGTCAACGGAGGAAAATGAAGGCCATTTGGCCGAATGAATATTCCCATTCGGGCGAATGGGAACCCAGTGCACTCCCAATGATATTCCAAAGTTACTGGAAATGCCGAATGAAGAACTATTTAGGTGAACGAAAGCATTCAGACGAATAGCCCAGTTCATTTAGGCGAAGAGCATTACATTCGGGCGAATGCAGCTAATTCTGCGCAACAGTTTTTTTTTCGTTCTAGTCTTCGGGGGCTCTTTTGTAATTTTGAAACACTCTTATTTTTGGGTATATATACCCATTTTCTGTAGCTTTAAGGGGAAATCATGATTTAACCTAAATCAATCTCTAGAATAGATTAGCATTAAGCTTTCCTTGTTTTAGCTATTCAAACCTTAGCTTTTAGTTCACTAGTTTTTCATCATTTCCTTCACTAAAGTTGGTAGCTTTTGGATGTATTTCTCTGACACTCTTGTCGATTCTACCTTCTACTTGTATTAAGAATTCATGTATTTTAGTGAGTATCAATCTCTTTATTGTTTTCCAATAGTCATTTAATATTGTCGGTAGTTACAGTATTTATTGCTATTCATGATTTCTTCTTTTTGTGGTGATTGTTTGTTGAGATTTTCTTGAATATCTAGCATAGTTTCGTATTGTTATACACTTGTTGCCTTTACTTCCATTAGTTATTGCTCACTCTTGCATTTATTATTTTATATCAAAGTTATTCATGTCTAGATACTTGTTCTCATTAGTTATTGTCCTTAGTTCTTCACCCATGATGTGTGAGTAGCTCTCTTAGGGTTTGATTGGCGAAACCCTAGAGTTGGAACCCAAACCCATGAGTTAGGGTTGAGTCTAAACTTCTTCAATCAACCTAGTGGTTAAATTTAAATCTTGTCCTGCAACTCTTAAGGAGATATAGGGAAATTATAGGTCGTTCAATTGGTCTTAAAGCCATCAACTTCCTTTCATTGTTTGAACCCTTTTATGATTAAAGTTCATTTATTCAAATCCCTAAAGAATGAATATTTAGTGCATTTCTCTACGGTGAAACCAATAATTCCCATCTTCCCTCTCCCTTGATTCATATTATTGCAATTTTGTCTGTCATCTTAGTTTTAACCTAGTTTAATTCACCAAAACCCATTAAAATCCCTGTATTAGGATCTTGATTTTGACTTGTTTTGTCCCTGTTTTTCAACCCCCTATCTCTACTACACTTGTGTAGTGTTAGGGTGATATAAATATTGTTTGCATAACCGGACTTTTAGCTCACGACTCTAAAAACTCGTTATCAGGTTCCGACTAGAGTAGTTGGAGACTAACTGTTGGTTTCGACCGATGATGCAAAATTGGCTCATCTTTAGGAGGAACAACAATTCTATTTTGGTTCTCTTCCAATTTTGTGTCCCAATTTCATAATGATTCCTCGTCAACGGTAACATCTCTGCTTAGAACGATTTTCTTAGTTTGATGGTTGAATATTTGGTAACCTTTAGATTGAAATATTAATCGAGAAAAATTCCTTTCTTTGCCTTGTTATATACTTAGACCTCTTTTGATTTGGAACATGATAATAACAAAGACTACCAAATATTTTGAAATGCTTGACCGAGGGTTTATGACCGGACCACACTTTAAAAGGTGTCATATTCAGAATTTTTTTTGTCAAGCCTTAATTCTGCAAATACACAGAAGCAAAAACAACTTCTACCTAAAACTTCTTTAATAGACCTTTTTCCGTATGCATTAATTTTTCCATCTCCATCACGTTGTGATTCTTCCTTTCTGAAAGTTCGTTACTTCGTTCAATTGAGGCATGTAACCAAATGTAAGTGGGTGATAAATACCGTTATCTTGATAGAACTTGTTGAATTACATTGAGGTATACCCAGTACCTCTATCACTTATGATTTTCTTTAGTTTGGAAGAAATTTGATGCTCCACAAATTTCTTCCATTTGTAAAAGATGCTAAAAAGTCTTATGATCTTTCTTTCATGAAATAGACCTAATTCATTAATGAATAATCATTGATGAACAATATGTAATACTTGTATCCATTAAGTTAAAGAATCCTTATTGAAGCACACAAATCAGTGTGTGCTAGCTCAAACTTATCGTTAGCTCTCCAAGCTTTCTCCTTTGGAAATGAAAGTTAGTGCATTTTGCCAAGTTGATATGCTACACAAAAATCATCACATTCAAGTAATTTTGGAAGAGCTCTCACCAAATTCTGACGCGAAAGTTGATAAAGTGCTCTAGAATCGCTATGTCCCGATGTTTTATGTCATAGCTAATATTTTTCATTTCCTTTGGCTTTATGAGCATGATGGGATGCATATAAGACCAATTCAACATAAAACTGATCTTATCTTTCATAGCAGTACTTGTTATTTCTTTCCGACATAAACTAAAAATAAAGGCGCCGCAGTCCCAATATATAATTCACACTAATAATTAAATTTACAATAAATAATGCGAAAGTCTTAAACTTACAAACTACTAAAATCCATTAAAATTTAAAATCGTTAAAAAACATAAGTTAAAAAGATTACAATGAGGGAATAACACATTGTTTTCTCAAAACATAATAAAAACATAAATACACCATGATCATCAAAGTCACCAATAAGTATAATAAAATGCAGCTAAATCCTTGATAAAGAAAATAAATATTGCGCCCTAGATCGAAAGTTTAAGCTAAATCATCCTGCAAAATACTACCATCCTTGATCCGGATGACAACCGTTGAATCGGAATTGGCAACTAACGCCAAGTACAAACTACTCAACAATGTAATACTATGACAATCATAATATATTCATAAGATATGCAAGGTATTTTCAAAACATGATTTTACGTTCCTCAGTTTTATTTTCTCATTTTCAGTTCTCAGATACATTCAAAAGTTTTTCACATTCATCACATTAATGTATATAAATATCTTTGCTATAGTCACCTACACTTGGTAACTATAAGGTTCATCCATTGGATATTCAAGGATCCAAAATCGAATTTGCACAACACACATAATAAAGATTATATGATATATGAATGGGTCTGGCTAGAGGAGGAACATATCCCACATCAATGGAGTATTTCAGTGTTTTCATCCAGTCTCTTAGGGTCTCTTTCACCCCACACAATTTTTTGATCACCCAACTCGCAGTGATGGGAGCATTATAGAGGTACCATCTATACCACCTTTTATATACACCTCATGTACCCATTTTACCCATAAGGAATCCTGCATTGTGCTGTTGTGCCAGGCTATTTTGCCTACTGCTGCTAGGTTCCAACATTGCAGGTTTTGAATTCCGAGCCCACCTTCTTTTTTAGGCCTACAAACCTTCTCTCAATTCACATTTCCCAGAGCTCCATTTTTTGTATCCTCGTGCTATAGGTATGAGCGACACACAACGTTGATTTGATGTATGACTCGCTTGGGAAGAATAACAGTTTGACTCCTATAGTTAGATATGCTCATGAGGACCGAGTTGACCAGCTGGAGTCGGGCTGTGTAGGAAAGGTTTTTAGTGATCCATGATCGAATCCGACTAGTGTATCGTTTGAAGGTGAGGGGCATGCCTAGGTATTTAATAGGGAGGCTCTCAAAAGTAAAGTCTAGTGTGCTAGCTACATGCCTACGGAAGTGATCACTGACTACGTAGGCATGCATTATTATTATTATTATTATTAATTATTATTATTATTATTATTATTGTTGTTGTTGTTGTTATTGTTGTTGTTGTTGTTGTTGTTGTTGTTTTAGGAACAATGGACTGCGTGACCAAAACAAATTATGATGGAACTTCACGCCAATCTCGCAGGAACAATGGACTGTGTGATCCCTCCATGCATCCATCTTGGGATTGTTGCAACATGGGTATAAGGTACCTTCAACGAACAAGGGAATGGTGAGCCTGTAACATAGAATAGCTCGAAACTGACGATGATTCATCTTCTCTCCTAAACCATCAATAGGAATGGTAAGAATAAAATCTTGAGCACGCGATTCACGAGTGATGCTAAGAAGAAAATGTTACATTATTATTATTATTATTATTATTATTATTATTATTATTATTATTATTATTATTATCATTATCATCATCATCATCCTCATCATCCTCATCATCATCATCATCATCATCATCATTCCTATTACCATTACTATTACTATTATTATTGTTGTTGTTGTTGTTATTGTTGTTATCATCATCGTCGTTGTTGTTGTTGTTGTTGTTGTTGTTGTTGTTATTATTATTACTACTACTACCTAGAATAATCTAACACTTTCCTGATTTTCCTATAATAATCTCAATTTTTTATTAACTATATATCATCTCAACTATAATGAGTACTTTCTACGAATGCCCCAAGGTAACCTTTTACCTATACAACAAGTTATTGTG
>JPXE02000133.1:26571-38533 GCA_000753965.2 Amaranthus hypochondriacus | reverse complement strand
TGCTCTCAAATATCAATAATGAAAGGGAAAAGTCTCATCCTCTATATAATACCCTTTAATTTTTTTTATCTTACATCAAATCGCAAATTCTATCACTTAACTGATCTAGTGCTAGCATGGTTTTTTTAAAAGGGTTTGAGAAACACATCAACATCCCTCTTTACAATAATGAACAGTATGATGATGAGAGAGGGAACAAAGAAGTCATTGAGTATGACCATGTTAATCCCATTTACAAACCAATTGAAGGGCAAGAAAAAAAGGGCCAACAAAATCGCACGTACATGAAGAACCATTTAGAGTGTATAGTGGTTATCGAAAACGTTAATTAATTAAATTTAATAACTAAATTTTAATTAAATTAATTAATAATATCCCAAGTTTGTAAGGAAAGCATAAAAAACGAGACCCAACCAAGTGCACGGCCCGCAGTCTGATGCGCGGCTCGCGGAGGCTGGCAAAAGAAGATGCGCGGCCCGCGACCTTCTCCGAGCCCCGCGCAGGGCTGTCTGTCCTACGAGTTCTTCTTGAAAATGTTGCCTTTTGTTTTGGTTAGTTATTTAATAACTAACTACGGTTATTATGGTTATTTTAAACATGTTCTTTGGGATGAACGGGTTGATTGAAAGAGGACATTAGTTCGTGAATCGAACTCGTGTTTCGTGAAGTGAGACAGTACATCAAAACTGACTTACACATTCTTCAGCCCGGATAATTAACCCTAGATGCTACCTTGTAGTAAGAGAAAAATCTATTAAGAGCCTAAATATAAAGTGCTATGGTCTAATCACATCACTGATGGAGCCACACGAGAGGCGGAGGATGCCATAAGACATGATTATCATTGTTGTTTGCTTAGGTATTTTTATGTTTATTGCCTTTTAACTAAACAAATTTTATTCTTAATTTGGTGAAATTGTAAGAATTTAGGGATAATTGGTTAATATAGTTCCTTATGTGGTGTACATAATAGTTGTACTCAAATAAGACATTAATTTTTGGTTGATTTCAATGAAACAAGTGCAGGCATGAACAAACAGCACACAAGCCAAGAACAAACACTCACAGAAAGGTAGGGAGACACAACACAAAAACTTCAGCCTGTCAGTTGACCTTGCAAAGTACGTGGAAAGCAGACTTGGACAGCAGGGACCTAACTAACCATGGAAATGCAATCTTTGTACACAGGCCAACCCAACAAGGTCCAAGAGTAGCCTTAATAATTCACATTGAACCCTCAGTGTAACACCCCGGCCCAACGAACCACCAGTGACTACTCATATAGACTTTAGACTGGCCCCACAGATAAAACACAAGTCTTTCCAGCACACTTTGACCTCACTTGTGCGCACCCAGGAAAATTTCCCAGGAGGTCACCTATCCTAAGATTGCTCCCAACCAAGCACGCATAACTGTGGAGTTCTTAGCAAATGGGCTCCCATGAAATAAAGATGCACCTTGTTTATATGAGTAGTCTATAAATCCCTTTTCAAGCTAAATCTAGGGTATCACACTCACCCCTACTTAGGAATACAACGTCCTCGTTGGACCGTCATTTCTGGATCTTTTCACCCGCTAGGTGCACTGAACACACAATTAGCCACGGTCGTAGGGTTGCTCTGATACCATTTGTAACACCCCGGTCCAACGGACCACCAGTGACTACTCATGCAGACTGTAGAGTGGCCCCACAGACCAGCATAAGTCTTTCCAGCGCATTTTGACCTCACTCGTGCGCACCCAGGAAAACTTCCCAAGAGGTCACCCATCATAAGATTGTTCCCCACCAAGCACACTTAACTATGGAGTTCTTAGCAAATGGGCTCCCATAAAAAGAAGATGCATCTTGTTTATATGAGTAGTCTATTAATCCCTTTTCAAGCTAAATCTGGGGTATCACACTCAGGACTAGCACCAAGGTCCTGATTTTAGCAGAAGCAACAAACAATGTTATTTTAGAATTTAGTCTTGTATTTAGGATCTTGTATGTCGTATCACTTTTAAAAGGCTTTAGGATCATGTTAGGCCTTTGCTTTATAGTCGTTATTCATTATTGGCATTTTTGTTGTATTAATAATCAGTTTTGGAACAAATTAAAGGTTTAGAAATTAATTTTTATCTCTGATTATTTGAGTTTTGAGTTTTCTTGTTTTCTGTTTCACATGTCAAAGATTTGTGTTCTTGTTCTGTTTCTGTGTTATTTCATTCATTTCTTTGCCATGGCTGAAAATTTGGAAAAAAGACTCAATCAATTTACCACTATTGTCGTTTAGCCAATATGCAGTTATAACCCCAACACCAAAACCCACATGCACAAGAGGAAAGAGCTGTTGAGGATAAGTCCATTAAGGTTGTAGTTGCTAAATTTTTTTTCCCTCGAGGAGTATATAAAGTGAGAAAACAGTCTTGAAAGATATTTTGACTATAAGGAAATGCCCACAGGTCAACATTTTAAGATAGCTAAGGTTAAGTTGTCTAAGCTAGCAGCTGTGTGGCTAGAAGGACTGCAAAGGCAAAGAAAGAGGGAAGAGAGGGATAAAATTAATTCTTGGGAGAAGTTGAGAAAACACCTGAAGAGGAAGTACATTCCTTCCACCTATAGGCAACAATTACTTATGTCATAGAATACTCTAAAACAAGGGAATAGACTTGTCACTGAGTACATACAGGATATTGAGAGTTGGCCTTGATCTGTGACTGCAATGAAACTGAGGTAATGAGGATTGCTAGGTTTTTAGGGGAGTTAAAGGAGGAATTAAAGGAGAAACTTGAAGCAAAACCAAACCTCACATATGAAGGGTTGTGCAACAGTGCCATAGTACATGAGAAATATGCTAAAAAGAGGGTGTGTACACCTATCTTTCCCAGACTTGTGAAGCCACCTGTTAGTACGTCAGCAGAGACTACAGCTACACCTAAGATCAGTAGCCCTAAGCCTATTTTAAAATACAAGCCTAATGTCCCAATGAAGGATGTTATATGTTTTAAATGTCATGGGCATGGACACTTTAAGGGTGAATGTCCTAATGAGATACATACTAGGTCAGGACCTAGGGCTATGCTGGTTCAAATCAATGGTCAAGAGGAAACTGTGCTACCCCCTACACCTGCTGATGGGTTAGAAGGGACTTATGTAGTTATCCATTTAGGAGCTATGGAGAGGGTCACTGAGGACATAAAGGAAGAGGATGACAGGGAATAAATCTACCCTAAAGGTGAGAAATACCACTTCTTAGTTAGAAGAAACTTTTATGCCAAACTTAGCACCAAGCACTCAGTTCAAAGAGAAAACATTTTTCAAACTAAGTGTAGGATTGAAGGCTACTTAAATGATCTTATCATAGATGGGGGGAGTGAATCAAATTGTATCAGTAAGGACCTTGTTATAAGAATTCATTTGTCCACTACACCTCATCCCCATCCTTACAAATTAAGATGGTTAGATAATAGCACTGGTAATACAATTTAGAAACAATGTCTAGTTCAGTTTAGCATAGGGTCTTATAGTGATAAGGTGCTCTGTGATGTTTTGAATATGGATGCTGGCCACCTTCTTCTTGGTAGACCTTGCAATATGATAAGGCTTCTATACACCATGAGGTCACTAATATCTATTCTATCAAACATGAAAGAAGGACGAAGGAGCTCATACCATTACCTCCTCATAGAACGTTACCTCCTCCCAAGACCAAGCCTACACATCACTTGATTAGTAGAAAAGTTTGAGAATAAGAGATGAGAGCAGGAAGGACCTTATTTGTTCTATTTACTAAAGAAGTACTCCTGACACAACACCAATTGACATTAGGATCACACAATTGTTAGATGAATTTAAGGATGTTTTTCCTAATGATCTACCTAAGGGACTTCCACCAATAAGAGGGGTTGAGCATCAAATTGACTTAGTTCCTGGGGCTCCCTTACCAAATAAGCCCACCTACAGAGCTAACCTTACTAAGGCCAAAGAAATACAAAGACAAGTATGTGACTTGCTTGATAGGGGTTACATTAGAGAAAGCCTTAGCCCTTGTGAAGTTCCTAACTTACTTGTACCAAAAAAAGATGGCACATGGAGAATGTGCATTGCTAGTAGAAGTGTAAACAACATTACCATCAAGAATAGGTTTTCCATTCCTACATTAGATGATTTGCTTGATGAACTTGCTATATCACAATGGTCTAGCAAGACTGGCCTGAGGAGTGGTTATCATCAAATTAGGATGAATGAGAGAGATGAATGAAAGACAACTTTTAAAACCAAAGATGGCCTATATGAATGGTTGGTTATGCCATTTGGACTTACTGGTGCACCTAGTACTTTTATGAGACTTATGCATGAGGTTTTGAGACCCTTCTTAGGCAAGTTTGTTGTAGTGTACCTAGATGATATCCTCATCTATAGTAAAGATCTGATGGTGCATTTTGAGCATTTGAAAAGTCTATTTGAGGTTTTCAGGAAACAAAGGTTGTTTGCTAAACTAGACAAGTGTTGTTTTATATTCTAAGAGATCAGCTTCTTAGGTTTCATTATTAGTTCTGAACGTATTGACGCTGGTCCAAGTAAAGTTGAAGCCATCAAGTCTTGGCCTGTACCTACCAGTATTACTCAAGTGAGGTATTTTCATAGGTTAGCATCCTTCTATAGGAGATTTATTAAGGGTTTTAGCACTATCATGGCTCCCCTTACTGACTGTGTTAAGAAATCTACCTTTGTTTGGACTCCTGCAGCACAGCTAGCCTAAGAAAAGGTGAAACTAGAAATGTGCCAAGCTCATATACTCAGATTAATTGATTTTTCCAAACCTTTTGAAGTAAAATGTGATTCCAGTGGACAGGGTATAGGAGCAGTACTCATTCAGGAAGGTAGGCCTATTGCTTAATTTAGTGAGAAGCTTAACAAGAGCAGATTGAATTATTCAACTTATGATTAAGAATTTTATGCTATAGTGAGAGCCCTTACACATTGGTCTCATTCCTGTGTCTTACACTCAGATCATGAATCCTTAAGATACATTAATGGAAAAATTAAGCTCACAGCAAGACATGGGAAATGGGTTGAATTTTTGCAATCTTTTACTTTCTCTTCTAAATACTAGGCTGGAAAAGCCAATGTAATTGCTGATGCCCTTAGTATGAGGCACTAGCATTATTAGAAACTAAGATCTTGGGATTTGAGATGCTTTAAGAGTTGTACCATACTGATTCTAACATAGAGCACATCTATGCAGCATGTCAACAAGGACCTCAAAATCAATTTCATTTACAGGAAGGTTTCTTGTTTAAAGCCAATAGATTGTGTATTCTTAAAACATCTTTGAGATTGGCCCTAGTAAAAGAAGTACATGAAGGGACCTTAGGAGGCCATTTTGGCATCCAAAAGACCTGAGACATGTTAGCTATCCATTTTTATTGGTCCAAGATATTAGGCACAGTAGGTAAATACATCTTGAGGTGTGAGACATGTCTCCAGGCAAAGCTCACCTTCCACAAGGGTAAAAACATATGCATGGACTTTATTGTAGCCTTGCCTAGGACTAGAAGAGGAAAAGATGCAATCATGGTAGTGGTAGATAGATTTTCATTGATGGTTCATTTTATTGCAGGTAACAAAGTTGATGCCAAATATGTTGCTAAGTTGTATTTCTCTAAGATTATTAAATTACATGGTATTCCTAAGTCCATTGTTTCTGACAAGGACAGTAGGTTCCTTAGTTCTTTTTGGTGAAGTCTTTGGAAACTTTTTGGCATTAAACTATTATTCAAACCCTCTCATCACCCTCAAATAGATGTGCAAACAGAGGTTACTAATAAAACCTTGGGTAATATTTTGAGGGTCATGATTAGCAAAAAGACTAGGGATTGGGATGATAAACTATGCCATGTTGAATTTGCATATAATGCTAGCCCTAATTCAGCTATTACGTTCTCTTTTTTTCAATGTTTTTATGGTGTCAATCCACTACTACCTTTTTCTTTGGTTGATTTGCCCACACAGGTACCATATGGAGATGCCATACAACATGCTGATGCCATGTTCAGAATTCGTGTCCAAGTGATAAATGACATCGTTCAAGCTAATCAGAGATACAAAGCCAAGGCTGATAAAGTGCTCCAAGGACACAAGACTTTCAACCTGGAGGTTGGGTGCATCTCATGAAATATATATTTTCCAAAATTAGGAGCAACAAACTTCATCCTAAGGCTGATGGCTTTTACAAAATCCTATACAAAGTTTGTGACAATGCCTACACAATGGATCGTATGGAGACTTATAGAGTGACATTATTTTCAACATTGGCGACATTGCTCCCTATTATTCCCCTTCAGAATTGAGGACAATTTTCTTCGGATGGAATGAAACGAGTGCAGGCATGAACAAACAGCAAACAAGCCAAGAACAAACACTCACAGAAAGGCAAGAAGACACAGCACAAACTTTAGAAACTTCAGTCTATCAGCTGACCTTGCAGAGCACGTGGAAAGCAGACCTAAATAACTATGGAAATGCAATCTTTACACATAAGCCAACCCAACAAAGTCCAAGGGTAGCCCTAGTAATTCACACAGAACCCTCTGGACTATCACCAAGGTCCTGAGTTCAGCAGAAACAACAAATAATATTATATCAAAATTTAGTCATGTGTTTAAGATCTTGTATGGCACGTGACTTTTAAAAGACATATGGATCATCTTAGACCTTTACTTTATAGCTTTTATTTCTATTATGAGGTCTATATAATGGATCCTCATCTCATTTTGTACCTTCATTCAGAAATTTTAATCAAACACACAAATTACTTTAACTGATTGTTAGAAGAGGTGACTTTCAAAGGGGAGAATAAAGTGTTCTTCTTAACCTGAGTTGGTGATCTTGTTCGTGAAGCAAGGCTACTATCTATGTTTTCCTAAGAATTTATGTGAGTGTAGTATAGCTATTTAAGGGAGGATAGGACTTGATAGTAATGACACTATAGAAGTCTTATTCAAGATCAGGTAAACTGCTCCTATTCAATTATGTTTTGTTTGTGTACAATTGTAAATCTATTTTGATGCTCTTACTTTATCACCAACAACCTTATCCACCTAAACTTGATGCAAGATAAATTAAATTTAGAGTTAGTTAGAAGGTAACATTTGAGAATATAAATTTACAAATATTAAAATAAAATATTGAAAATAAAAACTTATTTGGATCATTCAGGAGAAATCGGAGAATAAGTCATTGGATTTTAAATTAAGTATGATAGCTATCATATATTTGAATAAAAAATAAAAAAATAAAACCTATAAAAATTAAAAATTAAAAAAAATATATAAAAATATAAAAATATAAAAAATGTTTAAGCAACTTAAAAGAAACATGAAATTAGTATTTGATACTTTAATCTTTATTGTTCATCATCTTTTCAATTGTTTTTTCCCTAAACTCTATTGATATAAATCAGAACAATGCATTGCCTTCCTTGAATCTCATATTTGAAACCCCTTACCAGCCTCAACATTTTTTATATGAAATTTTCGAATAAATAACATATTTTTTCGAATTTTGGACTCTTTTTAAGAATTACAAACACTATTCAAAATCCTTTATTTATATTTGTCGAAAAAGTTGTGTAATCTGCGATACCTCATTTTCTCCCTACTTGTCTTTTGGTTATTTTATCTTATTTTAATATTTTTTTAAGAATACCTTTCTTCTACTAATTTAAATTATAATCTTTATTATTATTATTATTATTATTTTTAAAGATATTATTATTATTATTATTATTATTATTATTATTATTATTATTATTATTATATAATCCCCCCTTAATTCTGGTATTTATTATTTTATTCTTATTAAAAAAAACCAATTTAATGTGAAATTTAACTAACTGACTTCAAAGTTTATAATAATACTTGTTAATTAAGTTAAATTATTTCATTTTTGTTTTCAGCACACATTCGGCCAATTATCCTCATTTCACTAATAGAGGTCTTTACAACTGGGATATAATCTGCCAAGTCAGCCTTGAAGGTAATGTAAAATTTCTTTGACCCACCAATTGCCACCAAACAATAATTAATAGGTATTTACCCGTGCCATGCACGGATCACCTGAAAATCATATAAGTAATAAATAATTTGGTTTTTAACATCTAAGATAGTGTATTTGCTTGATATCATTGGTTACAACTCAAACTTTCATAGAGTTTATTCCCTTATTGCAAGAGTAAATGTGCATTATGATGTGATTTTAAATCTAACAAAGAGAGTGTTTGGTAAAAGAGAGAATTAAGCATTAGTCGGTTAAGGGAATTAGTTGATCTAATTGGTAAAATAAGCTTAAAAAATGTATTTGATAAATGAACTTGTTTATACACCTTATGAGAATGTTGATCACGACTTCACAATCATTAGGGTCCCTAACTATTCCATTGTCAATTTAAGAATCTAATAAGAAAATTTTTTAATTTCTACGGTATTACTTACACTTTTTAAATCTCTAGCTCAAATCGTTGAACATATATACCAGCTAAAATTGAAAAGTTTTCATTCTAATAGAACTATATATATTACAGCTAAATTAGAGTAAGCTATTAATATGGTTCTAAAAACATTGAAAAAAACTCAGAGTAATAACTCGTATGTTTATTTGTTTGAAATATTCATCAAAGTACTAAAGTTTAAGTTGTTTTATTTACAAAATAAAAGTTATTGTCGAATTAGGTATATCATTGAGTATTAATAAAATAATTGTAACTGTATATTTTACATTATTCGCTAAAATATGTGGCTTTCTTCTTATAAAAATGTTTATTTGGTTATTTTTATTAAGGTAGCAATGATCATTCTACTCCTAGATATTAGCACAACTGCACAAGAGGTTTTCTAAAATAACTTAAAATATATTAAAAATTATTTTAAAATACATTGTAGTTATTTTTTCTTAATTAATTTGTATTATTTTTTACAATCATAATATGACTAAAACGTAATACTAAATTATTCAGGTATTTACATTTTTTATATATGTTATTTTCAAAGAAATAGGACACATGATTTGGACAAAGAACTAATGTTGTAGGCTAAATAATGTAAAATAAAAAATAGATTGAAAATAGACTTGTCTTTACACCCAGCCTAATCCGACTCGAACCATTATAGAGATGAAATACGTAAACTATAAATGAATTGAGATGTCAGTACATAAACTCTCTTTGAAATTACTACAAAGTCCAGCTTTAAAATGAGACAATCCAAAAGTTTGAATTTTTTAATTTTAATCAAAAGTTGAAATTTTTAGTATCAAATCGATTAAGGTTGGGATATGTAAAGTAATTTTCCATACAAATATAACATGTATAAAAATTAATTATATAAATTAATTATAAAAAAGTAACATGTATAAAATAATTTAGAATATATTATAAAAATTATTTTAAAATACGTTGTAGCTATATTTTCTTAATTAACTTGTAAGATTTTTTATAATCATAATGTCACTAAAACGTAATACCAAATTATTCAAAAACAAAGGTATCTACATTCATTAAAAATGTTCTTTTGAAAGAAATAATGTAAAATAAAAAATACATCGTAAATAACTAAATAATGTAAAATAAAAAATAGATTGAAAATAAAATTGTCTTTAAAATGTAATACTAATGTGACTAAAACGTAATGCTAAATTATTCAAATACAAAGGTATTTACAATTTTTAAAAATGTTTTTTCAAAGAAATAAGACACATGATTTGGACAAAGAATTAATGTCGTAGGCTAATATTTGATACTCCCTCCGTTCTTTTTTGATCTTCCACTTTGGGTTTTTCACAAATATTAAGAAAGATGGAATATTTGGTGGAAGTGGGTATTATTTTAATTATATAGTAGTGTAAAATAATGATTGTATTGGAAATATGAGAGAAAAAATAATAAAATAGTAGTGTAAAGTAATGATTGTATTGGAAGTATGAGAGAGAAAATAATTAAATAGTAATGTGAAGTAAGGAAAGTGGGGTTTTAAGGTGTAAAAGTGGGATGAAAACTTTCCAAAAATAGAAAGTATTCTAAAGTGGAAGAACTTTTGAAACTACCCGTTATAGTAAGGTGGAAGAACTTAAAAGAACGGAGGGAGTAGTATTTATAGATATATCAAAATTGTTAATACCTAAATAAGGAAAAATAAAAAATAAAATGAAAATAGACTTGTCTTTAAAATCCAGCCTAATTAAACCCGAACCAATTCAGAGATGATATGCGTAAACTATAAATGAGTTGAGAAAGTCAATATTTTGAAAGTCAATATATACTTAGTATTTTACAAATTAGAAAAGTTAATATTAAATTCAATTAAAAGTTACAGGTAAAAATATTCGTTATCATAATTATCATTGTAAAATTATTCTATATTAGATATTGGTTATCATTTTGTAGATATTCAAATTGGTAGAATAATTAAGTAGCTAGAGGAATATTTTACATTATTTTTAAGTATTGATACATTATTGGAAAATTTACCCTAGAATAATCCAACATATTCGTGATTTTCCTACAATAATCCCACTTATTGATTGACCATGAATAATCCTAACTTTAAAGGGTAATTTCCTAGAGTAAACTTGGATAACCCAATGACCTGCTATAGTAGATAATTCACCAAAAAAATAAACTGAAAATTAATTTTAACTTAAAAATTTTTTTTGAAACTTTACATAAAAAATTATAAATGATTAAAAAAATCATAAATTTATTTTAACATTTTTTAATATTTTTTTCTACATTTTTTAAATTATATATTTTTTTTTAAAAAAAATGTAAAACTTGCTATAACAAGTCATCCAATCACCGAGATTACTATAAACAAATACCCCTCAAAGTTGGGATTATTCATGGTTAATCAATAGATGGGATTATAAAAAGAAAATCACGAATAGGTTGAATTATTTTCCTACATTAAATTTAAGAGTTTCCAATTATAAGGTTATTTTTAGTGACACTTATTTTCATCTTTGGCTCTTCTGAAATCGTAAATATGGTATAATCAATAGTGTTAGTCATTTAAATCAACAAAAGTCAAAGTTATCAAAATTAACATTTTCTTTGAAAAAGTAATATTTTAAAAGTCAATATATATTTAGTACTCCCTCTGTTCTTTTTTGTTCTTCTCATTTACTTTTTACACAGTTTTCAAATCAACTTTCGAGCTTAAATATCTCTAAATACGCATTATAAAAAATATATGATAAAAAAGTATACATTAAGACGAATCTAAGGAGTTCTCATATGGATATATTTTATCATCTATAAATGTGTTAAAAATCTTAATCAAATTTCTCTCTCCAAAAATGGAATATTCTAAACGGGAAGAACAAAAAAGAACGGAGGGAGTATTTTATAGATTAGAAAAGTCAATTAAATTCAATTAAAAGTTAACAGAATATGCATTTGATAGAATATTTATTTGAAAAGTTTTCTTGGAGGGAAAAACTCTCTTGTATACTTGACACGTGCCAGATTCTCTTATCGTATTAGTAGATAGTATGATCTGATGATATGATGATATGAAGTATGATAGTATGATAATTGGTCAACTTAGAGAAAGGCTCAACTTTACAATTGTTCTCAAATTGAAGCCAATTGCGGCTACTACGTTCTTAAATTTATGGATGATATTATACAAGCCATGAAGAACGTCGGGGTAGAAAACATTGATACCGTAAGTATTATTTATTATGTTCTCAAATTATAATATTATATATATTAGAAAATATAATTATATATATTAACAGTTTTTAATTATTTCATATAATATTTTATATAGATTTTAATAAACGACGCCAATTGACCGACACGGAAATGCGCGAAGTGAAAGACAAGGTTACCGTGTATCTTGTTAATTTATGTTGGTAGTTATATATGTAATTTCTTAGTAAGTATTTATGATTTATTATTAATTAGGACTTATATGCATGTAA
>JPXE02000133.1:0-25793 GCA_000753965.2 Amaranthus hypochondriacus | reverse complement strand
TATACCATTTGTAATGTCACTTAAAGGTCTTCGACTTGTAGTTGGCGACAATTTGATAATATTTGATGATAGTGAAAGTGTCATAATTTTTTTTACTTTTTTCTCTCGTCCATTTTTGATTTTCTTTTTAACTTTATAATCTTAGCAAAATAATTTTCTTTATCCATGGATAGTTCCTACATTATAAATAAATAACTGCTGACATGTAAAAGTAATTATATTATAAAAATTATCCCAATTAATTAATTAACATAAAAGTTTCAATGTTTTTTTTTTTCTTTTTATGGTTTTTATTGAACACTTTAAGATTATAAATGGCCACTTTTCTCCGATTAGTGTTCATTGATTTCAGATTAATAGATATTGTCTTTTTTTTTGGAAAGTAGGAATATATAGATGAAAAAAGAGGGGAACCAACACTGAAACTCGGGAACCCCAAGACTGTCGGCATAAAAAACCCCGGGAGGGGAAAAAGCCATTAGGCAAGGGGACCAAGAGACAGACCACTCAGAAACAGCATAGGAGTGGACTATGCGAAGTTCACCAAGAGAAAAATACCAAAACACCTTAAACACCCTAAAAATACAAAAAGGATCAACCCCCTCCACCTAACACACCAAGTATACCAAGTATACAAAAATCAAAACAAAAACACCAACCATAACAAAAAAACCACCCAACAAGCTAAGGACAGGAGGTGATTTCGGGGATATAAAATAGAAATATTAGTTTAGTGTTTTAACTTGCTTTGCTCAGTAAAATATCAAAGCACAAAATCATGTTAAAAAAATATGGTTGGGTGCATGGTTGTTAAAATCGCGATTCTGATCTACGCTTCAACGATTTTAAGATCTAAAACAAGCGAGCGATTTAAATCGCATGTAGAATCTTAAAGTTGTAAAATCTTACGATTCTAGTTGGAATAAAAATTTTAGAGGTAGAATCATAACATGATTCTACGATTTAACGATCCGATTCTACCAATTTAGTGTGAACTATTTTTTTTTGTGTACCATCTTTTACTAATCTCTTTCACATATACACATCAATTTCAAATTTTACATCATGATAACTTTTAAAAAACAAATTTCTTAATCGGTATGAAGATTTAAACTAATTATTAAAATGTTTTTGTTATATTCTTTAAAATAAAGTCAAAGAAACTTAATTCATAAATTTAAACTTTTGAATTGGATAATAATAATAATAAGAAACTAGATATTTTCAATATATTTAAGTATATTTGTATAATCGTACGACTCTACGATTCGATTCTACCGATTCAATTCTACCTCTCTAAACGATTCTAGGTAGAATTGCGATTTTAACAACTTTGGTTGGGTGAATAGTTTGGTTTACATGCCATATTATTATTCCACTAAGTATTGTATGAAAACGATTCATTATTAACAAATACATATAATCAATATATTTAGGAAAAATTATAAGAAACTACCTAATCTATACACCTTTTTTAAAAAAAACTACCTTATATAAAAAAATTTGCAAAAAACTACCTTATATAATACAATTCTTTGCAAAACACTACATTTTACTGATTTTCGTCAGTTGACTGTCAACATTAATATTGACCTGCACAAAAAACTACCTTATATAATACAATTTTTTGCAAAACACTACCTTATATAATACCATTCTTTGCAAAACACTACCTTATATAATACAATTCTGTGCAGGTCAACGTTAATGTTAACAGTCAACTGACAAAAATCAGTAAAAGGTAAAAACAAGTATATAGATTAGGTAGTTTCTTATAATTTTTCCATATATTTATTTATTTAGTCACTTTAAAATTCTAAGTGATTACTGTAAGGTTAATGTTGAGTATTGTAAGACTCTACTTTAAGATTATAATTGATTATTTTAAAATTGTAAGTGATCACTTTAAATTTATAATTAATCATTTTTGAACTTTAAATGTACATTCAATCAGTCCAATAAAAATTGTCTCACCATAACTATATCATTTGAATTTTTTTTTTTGATAAACAATTATTTTATGATTGTCTACATTTTCCATTTTTGAGCATGAGCTAAATGAAGTATGGAAAACTTAGCCCATGATTAGGGCTGTAAATTCGGTTACTCGGTCGGGTTTTGGGTCGGATTTCATCGGGTTCGGATATTTTCGGGTTCGGGTTTTTCCAGGTGATTTAGCACTTTGGATCGGGTCGATTCGGTTACGGGTCCAATCGAGTAGGGGTCAATATCAGGTTGATACCTCACTGGGTCGGTTTCAGTTTTGGGTCATACCCATTTTAGTTCGGATTTGTACCGGGTTCGGTTTATACAATTCAGATCTAGATCGATTATGCTGCAGGTCTAATCGAGTTCGATTAGACTATGGGTCGGGTCATTTTTTGTTTTAGGTTAACGTTAATTCGAGTTATTTTGGTTCGGGTTGACTTTGCATCGGATTTTTGAGTTGTGCATTTAGTTATTCTCAGGATTCGGGTTGATTAAAATCCAATTCATGTGAGTTTTATGTCGAATGAAAATTATGGTTATTATACAATTAATTTATGTTGAAATCATTTGTGATTGGAGAATGAAGAGTTATAGTCGGTTAATTAAGTTGTCGGTTAATAGACAAATTTGGTTTAACCAAAGATAAAGTCGATAAGATTCGATTTCTGGCCTGCATTTATTGTTTAACTTTAGCTAAACTAAACTTGATTCAATTCAATCAAACTTATCATTAATTGAATTAAACTTGATACGGTTAAATCAAATTATATCGCTTAATCACATTGTCGGTTAATCTCGAGTGTTGATTATGGGTCATTTTGGGTGGGATTATGTCGAGTACCGATCGAGTTAATGACGGGTTCAAGTTGTAACAGGTCGGGTGCAAATCGAGTTCGATTAACCACATTGTCGGGTCAATCTCGGGTGTCGGTTGTTCCCGAGTCGGGCGGTCGATTATTGAGCTAAAATAATCGGGTACATGTCTGGTTACGGGTCAATTATGGTTATTTTACAGCCCTACCCATGATATATATAATAGACCGAATGAAAACCCTACTTATTCTCCTCTGTATATTTGGGATAACTCAATCAAATCTTCATCTCTATGCGAGCCGTTTTTGACATAATCTCTAAATTTCTTATTCTATGGTTTTGTCTTCAATTTGATTCTAATCGGTTAATTGAAAGATTGAAACTTTTGAAGATATTTTTGAAGACGTGAAACTTTTGAAAGATTGTTCATCTTTGGCTTTTTGATCCAGAAAATCATATGTAAGTTCACTTTTATCTTTTTGTTTTTTGGTTGCTAAAAAAATTAAAGAGTTTTAATAATTGTTCATAAGATTTAATTAATTCAATGTTGAACAGATTGTAAACCGTGGAAGAACAGATTGTAGTCAGGCTACATGGATTTATTTATGTTTAAATAGAAACATGCATGTTAGATTTTTAAAAGCATTATAAACAAATGATATTTAGTCTTAAATATAATTAGTTTCAATTGATTTAGACAAATAATAATATCTCTATACTAATTGATATACTGAATTATTATATATCCACTGATATCATGCTAAATATTCAATCAACAATATTAAAATTATACTGATTGATATTATGCTAAAGTTATTCATTATTTTTAATTGATTTAGACAAATAATATTTCTATAAATATTTTGAATTGATTCAGCCAATTAGTAATTCAATTGACAATTGATTTAAAGGCGGCAATTAACAATTTTTTAGTCAACTAAAAATAATTCTAAAAATATTTGGAGTGATCTGCACGGGTAATTATAATTTAATATGGCAACTTGGCAAGGAATTGTCTTGAAATTGGCTGATTTTGGTCTGGTAAGATGATTTATTTGTGGGCAATTGTAATAATTGTAATATAGCAAGAAACTTATTTGAAGGCAATTGTAATAATTGTAGCTAGTCAACCAAGAATACTTCTCAAAATACTAACCGGTGTAGTAATTGTAATATGACAATAAACATATTTGAAGGCAATTGTAATAATTGTGATAAATGCGTGAATAATTTTTTAGAGAAGTGTTTTCGGCGGGAAACAAGTCATTATGGTAGTGACACGTGTCACATTAAGATATTATTTTAGTATAGTTTATAATTATTGAAAAGTTACTGGAAGGGTTTAGTTTGGGTAGTGGTGAAAGAGAAGGTCTAGGACCCAACAATGGTAGAAATTAGATGTGGATGATGATTAAAAAACAGAGGACAATCAAGAGAATAACAAACAAACAATAAACAACTTGTTTATGAGGTATCTAATGATACCTCTCATCAAAAGATGATTACTTTCATTAATGAAATCAACATTACACTAATGAATAACAAAACACACTTGAGAACAAGCTCTCAAGATGGTGAATCCATTCAACAACGGAAGACACCCACAATCAAATACAAAGAAGAAGAGACTCTCTTGGTTTCTCAAACCCTAGCCTTCTAATGTGTATTAGCCTCACCACTTACTTCTAGTTATGTTCTAAACCCTCTTATATAGCCTATCAACATATTAGAAGCCCTAACACAAAATGGCTTAAAGCCCACAAACATTTCAAAGCTAAACAAAAACGTGCGCTGTGGGGACCTGCTCGTCGCTCGACTCGAGCAGGATGGCTCGACCTGGTCGAGCGGTGGTCCAAATCTCTCTGACCTGCTGCCCTTGCTTTGCTCGACCCATTTGCTCAACTTGTCCATACAAGCTCGATCATTCGAGCACTTCTTCAGTAGCTTCTTGCAGCTGCTGCCTTGCTCACATGACCATCATCACCTCGATCCTTACCATTGCTCTTCGTCGTACCCTTATCAAGGCACCTGGAAGCCTCTCCACATGAGGGAGATTCGGGTCTTGCTCTATTAATCTCCTCCTCAAGCCCTAATCTCCTCGATCAACTTGTGACACCACTCTTGGTGTCCCAACCAATACATCAACATAGGATTTAGGTCTTGCCTCCCCCTTAAGACCAAACCCATTATCAACATCCTTTGTGCACCATTTATCATTGTGGCCACCATTATCAAATGTCACTCTCCTTAGTGACTTAGGCCTTGCACCCCTCTCAACATGATGCAAAACTCCACTCCTTAGCAACACATGCCCATGAATGCCCATCACACCCATCAAGTGCACCAAGCACCCCTTTGCCACCTTCAAGACTCCATTACTTTGATTCTTCATGGTGTACCCAATCTTCTCTAATCTCTTCAATGAGATTAGATTACTCATCATCTTAGGCAAGGTTACTCTCTCATGCTCACAAGCTTCCTCACAATGCCATTGTGCATTCTCAAATGCACCTCACCAATGGCCTCAATCACAACTTCTTCACCACTAGGCAAGGTCACTCTCTCATGCTCACAAGTCACAAGCCATCACCCTTGTAAACAAGCTCTTGTCTCTACAAATATGATATGGGTGTACGGAGTCAAACACCTAATCACCATCACTCTTGGTCTTCTTCACAAGACCCTCATTAATGTTTGGGAGCTCTTTCTTCTTTGCAACTCCTTTCACCAAAGTTGTTGCTTTCTTCACCTTCTCAAATGGAGCTTCACTCTTCTTCCCTTTGAGGTTCTAACCATCACCAACCTCCATTGTTGGCTTCTTCATTTCCCTCAAAAGCTTCAAGCTTCTAAGGTCTTTCTTCAACTTGTTGCAAGTGTATTGAATATGGCCTCTCTTGTGGCAATGGAAGCACACCTTATCCCCATAATCAACCCTTGCCTTCTTGGCTCCGATTTCCCTCTCTTTTGATGGATTTCTCTTGATGACTTTTCCATTTCTCATAGATGGAGTATCATCAACCTTCATACCAACCCCCATGGATGATACTTCCACAACAATGCTACTACACCTAGTAGCTCCCTCTAGTTTTTCAACTCTCAATAACAAAGACTCTATTATTAGTCTTTGCTCTACAACCATTGTTAATAAGCTCTCATCTCTTGAGAACTCCATTAACAATCTCTCCATCTCTTGAATACTTATTGTTTTTCTCTCACTAAAGTTTCAACAAACCCTAATGGCTTCAGCAAACCATCCAACACTTCTCAACTTCCACCATCTCTTTTCTACCTATCTCCAAGCCTTCCTTCACTCAATACCCCAAGGAAACACACCAAGCTCTGATACCAATTGAAAGAGAAAGTTTAGGACCCAACAATGGTAGAAACTAGATGTAGAAGATGATTAAAAAACAGAGGACAATCAAGAGAATAACAAACAAACAACAAACAAGTTGTTTATGAGGTATCAAATGACATCTCCCCCTCAAAAGATCATTACTTTCATTAATGGAATCAACATTACACTAATGAATAACCAAACACACTTGAGAACAAACTCTCAAGATGATGAATCCATTCAACAATGGAAGACACCCACAATCTAATATAAAGAAGAATAGACTCTCTTGGTTTCTTAAACCCTAGCCTACCAATGTGTATTAGCCTCACGACCTTCACCACTTACTTCTAGTTATGTTCTAAGCCCTCTTATATAGCCTATCAACATATTAGAAGCCCCAGCACAAAATGGCTTAAAGCCCACAAACATTTCAAAGCAAAACAGAAACATGCGCTATGGGGACCTGCTCGTCGCTCGACTCGAGCAGGACGGCTCGACCTGGTCGAGTGGTGGTCCAAAACTCTCTGACCTGCTGCCCTTGCTTTGCTCGACCCATTCGCTCGACCTGTCCATACAAGCTCGATCAGTCGAGCACTTCTTTAGTAGCTTCTTGTTGCTGTTGCCTTGCTCACATGACCATCATCACTTCGATCCTTACCATTGCTCTTCTTCGTACCCTTATCAAGGCACCCCGAAGCCTCTCCACATGAGGGAGATTCGGGTCTTGCTCTAATAAGTGGAATGATAGTTCTGCTTATTTTGTAAATATAAACAAAATGTGTTCTGTCATAACTAGTCTCTGTTAAGAAAAAGGTACAACAATAAATCTATAAGATATTTGTATAATGTACCATTAAACTTTGTTAAAACAAGCTCATCTCGAAGACCGATTTTCAATGGTGGATATTGCTATTACTTCTATACTCTTGTTGCACCTAGGGGATAATCAATCAGTAAGTTTTCTTGGTAAAATACCTCCCAAAAGGTTGACTCAATAAAACATTTTTCTTCTTGATAGCTTATAAAAGTTATGATGGAGACATAATATTAGTATGGTGTGACTTATAGCTTATTGATTTGTGTCGTGTAGGTTTGCAACCTTTATAATAATCCTTCTCATCAGCTCATTGTTTTTCATGTTTAAGCATATTTTAACTACACATTTGATAGTCTTCATGCAAATATATCATAGTAGTTGATGATTATATCTTGTTGTATATATGTTGCAGTGCTTTAAGGCTATGGTGAGATCATCTGAAGTAGTGAAGAAGTTTTTTGTTGCCTCAATATTCATGTGGATTCTTCCGGTTGCTATTGTATATGGCTTTCAAAACAATATGTTTCCAGGTAATCCATTTAAATACCAACGATTCATTTTAAATTTTTCATAGGGCATTGTTACTTTTTATTTTTGTGATGAGTGATGACTGTCGTCTATGATCCTTGAGATAGTAGGGCATGATGAAAATCATGTTTACTGTTAACGTACCCTACCTGAGAATAATATTAGATTTTTGTTACTCAGTTCATGAAAGACAAGCCAGGTGGCCTACACTTAGTTGCTTTTGTTTTTAGCTTGTTGTATGGTTATAAGAAAATTGATGTACTAAAACTCATTTTTGAGATATCTTTTACGGTTCTTTTGGTAAGTTCTAATAAACGGTGGTAATGAGAATGAAAACTAGTGTAATTTTAATTGATAAATATGTTGGCTATCTTGATGGCCATGCTTGTACAACTTCAGCGATCTCATTTTCATCATAAAATTCATTCCAATGTATTACCATTATGAGAGGTGGTATTAGTTGGTAATGGAAATTTGTAGAAAAAAAAAATTGTGTTCAAAGTTTCATCATCATGGGAATAATATGGAAATTTAGATGAAATTATACTCTTTAAATCATTCTCATTACCACCATTTAGTACTACTAACCAACCGTTAGAGAAAAAAGTTTTGGGTCATTGGGTGTCGTACATCACTGTCAATTTGTAGTTATTAAGATTGGTTACTACTTGTGTATATGTGCTGAGAATTGATCATTGTATCCTTGGTTTATAATATTCAGTGATAACCATAGCTAAAGATGGTTTGAGGATAGAGAGGAGATCACCATTTAATACATGAAGTTTTTTCTTGTGAGTGATGGAGCTTCTAAGCTTGTTTATAGGAAGTTAAAAATCACGAATGTGGGCCTTGGATTATAACTTATGCCTTGACACATCCTTAAGTATGACCTATGGTTTTGAGTTTTTTCTTTAATTAAGACGTGGCAGCTTTGATTTGTTGAATTTGAACTATTAATTATTTATTTTTTTGCCGATTGTCAAGAGACTTTCTAAGCTTATGGTTTTTCACACCATAGACTTTGAAAATGGTGAATTGTGACTACCTTGCCTTGTAAGATGCTTATAAGATATTTATTTTTGTTATTGGTGTAAATTTTGTAGGAGTTATAAGCTTCAACGACCCATTAACCTTTTTTTTGCTTCTCTTGTTTGAAGCATCTTGCTTGTATCTAGTTATTTTATAGGCTTGTTCGCCTTAATATTTCCAACAGGCAAGTAGCGCATCGCTGCTAAAGGACATTTTAGCCACATTTTATTATGATATTTAGTTTTGCTTAAATTAGAAGGTATCTTTGGGATTGGTGAGTGTTGATCACTATGTTATGATATTGGATTCTTTAGTCTTAATACCCCTATGGGTGGTTTAATTGTGAGGAAGGCATAGGCTTCTCAAACACCTCATTTGTTTGGTGTTGACAATACACAAAATCTCGACAAGATACCTGAGGTTGAGCCGAAAAGTGTAGATAGGTCTACGGTTATCCTCTATTTGGTATAGGTCTCTGCAACCTTGTAGTGCTATTACAACATCGGTTGACTTGAGACCTATACTTTTTCTGTTTGATGATACATGGGTTAGGAATTAGCCTTAGTATTTTTTAAAGCCTCGACTCTTGCAAGTTTACTTTTTTTTAATGGAAGCATGTCATTAAAGATCTGTGGGTTTTCAATTTGCAAAAGGAGTATTGGAAGCTTAGTTTTAAAAACGTGAGCGTTCGGCAGGCAAGGAGTTGACCAACTTAATAGGTTTAGGCTAGGTGATTTCGTAAGGCAACCGACTCTAAATGCTTTACAACGCCCAAGTCAAGTGCCCTTTTAGTTTTAGCCTCAGAACAAGCCCATTTGATGCGAGAACCCGCCAATTATGTTTTCACTTTTGTTCTCTTGTCTTTATTTTTCTTGCTTATAGGTTTTCTTATTTTTTTTGGTGTGGGTTTTAGTGTTTTTTCATGGATTTTGGGGTGCCTCACATGCAAAGGTTAACATCTTCATTTGATGCCAATAACCTACTATTTGGGAACTATTAGCGTGTTAGGGTGCCTTGTGCCTTCTACGACTATAGTTGGAAGCATTTGTTGGTTAATTTCAGTCAACCCCTTGACATCTATAGCCAATAGCTAATAATAATGTGTTTAGCTATTAGGCTCTTGGCTAGCCTAATATTTGGGAAAGTATTATCTTTGTCTCTAAGGTGGCTATACTGACTCTAGAGATGTTGAATCCTTGACTATACAAAGGAATTGATTCTTTCTGGTTTCATGTTTTCGATTTGTTGGTGGGGGAGGAGGTGATGGGGATAGGATGGAGGTAAGATCTAGCATATAAGAAGTTAAGGATAAAAGGATGGAAAAAGGATAATTTAGTGTTAATAATCAAGAACTCTTTGAATACATTTAGGAGCATCTACAATCATTAAGCCCTTTGAATGACACTTGAACAAAATTCTCAAATCAATTACTTCCCTTAATTGAAGGTTTGAGCTACACACCATTTTTCGTTAGATATTCCACAAAGTAAAGGTTTTGTTGATCAATTCACTGCTTTAAAATGAAGCATTACAAACCTTTTTATGGAAGGTGATCTAGCATCAACATATACATCCCCTTCTTTGACGACACTTTACGTAACTAACTCTTTCACTCCTTGAAAATATATAAAACTAATAAATTAAACTAAGCTCACATAAATCGTCCCAAGTTGACTAGGTATATTAATTCAACTAAGACTCCATAAATAAATTATGTCGCATTAAAAGCAACTTATTACATGATTTATGACTTAATTTATGCTAAGAGAATTCTTCACTTTTTAGTTGCTTGGATGATTTTTCTAAGGCTTTGAGTCTTGTCCATCAAATACTTTATTTTAAAGCGGAAAAATAATGTCATCATTTAATGAACTTTGAACCAAATCACATTCAAAATATATTTCTTTTTTTTTTATACTTTATTCTTTTTAAGAGACGATTTAGTGCATTTCAAGTTGTTTCAATTTAACTTGTCAATGATTCAATCAAAGAGAACAATGAGGCTCCCAATACTCTTCTTAAACTTGTACCTTTTCATTCCACTCAAAAAATATTATTATAGCAAGTCATTAAAACAAAACAAATCCTATATGCTAACTAAAATTCAATATAAACCAAATATAAATGCCAACAAATAACCTAAAATATTATGAATCAGACAATTTGAATGATTGAGTCAAAAATTATAATATCATATCAGATAAATTGAAACAACTATGATTCAATCCTTCAAATGAACATTATAAAAATGCAATAGATTATAGACCCTAAGTATTTTCAGAAAACTAATCAAATGAACATTATAAAGGAACCCACTAACAAAAATAACATAAAAATGCAATAGACTCAACAATTTAAGGAAACTAGAGTCAAGATTTGGCATCAAATCAAAAAGTGATGAAATTTACCAACGTGAAAAGATTCAAGGAACCCACGGTTCAAGCCTCCACTTGTCGAGTGATGACAGTGTCGCCGACACTTGGGTGGTGAGGGAAAGGCAAACTGGAGATACCAAACGAGAGTGTTGGTAGTCGGCTAATGGGCTTTATGAAGATCTAAAGGGAGCAAGGGAGGAGGGAGAAAAATGGTGAATGGTGGTAAAATAGTCGATTTCTCATTATTTAGTTGCCTTATATCTGTTTATATTGAACCCCATAAAAAGGGCTGTAGAGGCTTGAACCTTGGGCCAAATGGTTAAAAGACAAGCACTCTATTCAATGAACCAACTTACTTGTTACTACTTTTTTTTGTCCTAATATTTAAGTGATGTTAATTGACATCACTGACCTCCCTCTAAATCCAACCTATATTGGACAATTGCTTTTGTTGTTGTAACTTTTGGCTACTTTGGAAAACATCTTATGGAGTTTCCTTTCTCTGAATATAACTATGATTTTGAACATATATGGTATATCCGTCCATAACCATGATAAATAGACCAATGGCCACCTCACACTCTTTCATATACATATAACCTTGCAAATTATCCATTTTTAACATAAGCAAACAAATCTTTCAACACAAGCACTTTTGCACAAATGTAAAAAATCTGCCTAGTTAGCTAGAGCCTAGAAATAGTTGAAATTTCTTAAATAGTAGGTTGATAGATTACGAAAAAAGACTCAAAAAATAAAAGAATTATGTAAATGGGATGAAAAAAAGGAAGCATACCCCTACAGAGCTGTCTTACGGATTAAGTTTCAATTTTCATTTTTAGGCTTTTTATGGTTGATGGTTTTGAAATTTTTTGTCGGCAAGCACAAAGAACAAGTTCTTTAATGCTTAATCCCTTTCTCTGATGCCAATGGATGTGGATTGGGTGGATTAAGATCTAGCTCGTAAGAGCTTAAAAATAAAAGCATATATTAAGGATAATTTGATGGAATCATGGAAAATACTCGAAATATCTTTGGACACACCTTGGAGCAATTGAGATCTTTAAGCTCTTTTAAAAGATACACTTCCAAAAGTTTTTAATCTATAATTTAGTTTTCATAATTAACCTTAATTGAAGGTTTGGGCAATACACAGTTTGTTCAAGATAAAATTCTACAAAGGAAAATTGGCTCCAATATCAACGGACAACTCTATTTATAGAAGAATATCTAACATCAACCTATACGCCCCCTTCTTTGGTGACTCTTCAACATGGAAAAAATCGATGTCATGGATGCGTTTGCTGAAACAATTGCGGTGTCGCGGAAAAAGACTATAGCAGAGAAATAACGCAAATCGCGGCCGATGCGATGTTTTTTGAAAAAAAATTACATAAAAAGAGTTTTGAACCTATAATTGCCTTTTTGTTGTTAAACTATTATTAATATGCAATAATATGCAACTATAATTGCAATATTTGAGATTCTTTTAGTGTATAATTAATCGACTTATTAGTTGTTAGTTAATTATTTTGTTTATCAACTAAAATTATAAGTATGATTTAAGTAATCGTAATAATTAAAGTTAATGGGTATTATTGAAATTTTAACGGAAAGTGTGAAATATCGTTATAACATGAAAATGACTGGTGTTACACGTTATATAACGGCAACGCGACATTTAACGTCGCGACAACTTTAAAACAGATTATATAACAGGCGTTACGTAATGTAATAGGGGAGTTTTTATTGCATGCTCTTCACTATCTCAATTCGTTGACTCCTTAAAAATAAAACTTATTAATCAAAGTATTCACCTTGACTATCCAAATATAACTAGATTCATTGAACTCGTTTTTTTATATGAGGCTCATTGAACTTAAACTAAGAGTCCTTAATCAAACTATGTTGCATTAAAAGCAAACTTATTACAGGATTCATGACTTAATTATGATAAGAAAACTCTTCATTTTCTAGCTTCTTGGACGAATTTCTAGAGGCTTTTAAGTCTTCTCTATCAAGCTTCATGAATAGTTTGTTTATAAGGCTACTAATGATGGATTAATGAATGTGGTTGTTGGTTTCCTTTATCTCTTGAATGATTTGCCTAAATGGAGTTGAAAAAGAAAAAAATTCCTACTATGGTATTCACTTAAAAATATTTCCCAAAATGGTGTTTATGTCTCTAAGCTATTTTAATTTTGGCTCTGTGTGGACATTCAACACATTAATCCTTTTAACTATAAAATAATGATGATTAAGTATTTCAAGAATTTCACAATCATCATCTTCAAACTTCCTTATATTGCCCATGGATGCACTCATTTCAACATTAGTATGGTTTGGCTCTTCATTTCTCATGTTATGTATACTCGCTTGGTTCTTCTTGACTTTGTTTCTAGTTGATGATACCTTGGACACTTAGAACATACACAATTTTTTTTGTAGAGATTATTTCGAACCCTTAACTCGGACATACTTTCAACGCCTTGACCATAATAATCATATGGACTTGTAGTTTCCTTTGACTTGTCTTGTTACATTTGACTTTTTTTAGGGCGTCTTGAACACTTGATTGACATTAGAAAATCCGACCCGAGTGAGCTGACCTGTCGACTCGTTAACCCCGAACCCTTAATATCGGGTCGGTTTTAAGGAAAAATAAAAAATCTCAAGTTGGGCCCGACCCGCATAAACTGGGCTGGGTAATGGCCACTTGATACTATTATATGAGTACCTGTTAGATTCGTTTATGAATGTTTTTAGTCTTTTATAAAAATAATGGCAATACGCATGTGACAACTGTGCTACAAAATGGGATAAAAATAATCCTAACAAGCTAATATATCCTTAAGATCTAACCCGTCCCTTATTTTTGATCCTTGTTCTTCAATTCTCAAAGCGTCGTTTTCCATCTCTAACTCTTCATTTATGTAGTGTTTGGGAACTATTCAAATTATAGATTTTAATTATGAAATCATAAATGGAGAATTTGAAAATGACAAGGTTTGGGTTCTCATTCTCAAATTCTCAATATAAACTACTTTAAAAACAATAGTGAAATTTGATCCAAATCAAAAATTGAAAATTTTTGATTTGGCAAACTCTATATTTGAGTCAATTCTAAATTTCCAAATGAAATCATTGTCCCCAAACATGGCATTATGGTATTTCCATCTCCCTAACTCTAACCATCATTAAGAAGCCCTAGCTTCTCAATTTTAACTTCGAACATGACAAGATTCAACACCTCGAGTTCACATAACAGTCTCAAGCGATACTCTAGGGCGTTTGTTTTTTCTTTTCCTTTTTTGGTCCTTACGTAAAACCCCGATCCCCATTTTTTCGATCTTTGATATTGTTGTCCATAAATTTGGAGTATTTTTGAGTATTTTGTAACTTTAGAGTATTTTCATGGTATTTTAGTGTATGTTTTGTATTTTTTTCTATCTATTTATGATCATTAAGTAATACTAGTTGAATCTAGTTCTTAATATAGTATTTGATTTATAATTGTGTTCGACAAGAATGGGAAGAGCACCTACTAGCTGTTCATATGAGTAGTCATAAATTATAATATGATCCTTTGCTACTTTCTAACTTCAATATTGTAATGTTATAATATAATCCTGAATAATTCGGGGACCCGATAAGCGGGTATACTAATGGCTTGGGTTGAGACATGGCCCGTTGAAATAATTACTCAACTCACCAGATACCTGAAATGCCAGGTACCCCGGTTATGACTATCCTTGCATAGTGGTGTCATATTTTTACATTAAAGTGTATGACTATATGTTTATCCCTACACAATGTATGCTTTAGTAACATGAAAGTACTAATATTAGCGCGTAGGCTAGGATCATTTTATCCTTCAATGGCTATGTATTCTCAAGCTGTTAGTTTTCTTAAGAATTTGTTGCCTTATTTTGCTATAAGAAATTAAATGGTTCTTTGATGATTGGTCCCATTATTGCGGTGAGTGTTAGCTTTTTTCACAAAGGTTTCCCCGAGGGACAATGTTTGAAGGAAGAAATGTCACTGTCTTTTGATAGGTTAGTGGAGAATTTTGTTGTGTGGAAACTGGTGTCAAAGATATTTATCAGTGTAAATTTATGTGACTTGGGAAAAAGAATATGATGCTTGATTAATTTTTTTTTTTGCTTATACATTCTTTGGTGGTTTGAGATAATTCACGCTTTAAGAATGCATGTAAAATTTATAATATGCCTTTATCGAGATGGCAATTGAATTCAATCACTTAATTGAACTGAAACTCACAAACATTGAGTTTGTATTGAAATTCGCTATCTTTACTCGATAATTTTCTTTTAGTCTTTACCTTCCGTGTGTTTTTATAAAGATGTTACTTTTGGTGTTATTGCTTTTCATTCCTTTTGTACGGGCATGTTGCTATACAATAGCTGTTGGTCAATGTTATTCCATTTACTGAAGTGTTGTATTGTACTTAGATGCTACATTGTTATCCTGAACTCCTACTTTTGATGTATGCATAGTGCTATTGCTCTTGTTACATTTTGAATGGATGCAATTAGTTTTGAACATGTTTTTTCATTTCAAATTTTATTGATATGTACCAGGAATATCACAGCTTTCCCCTTATCATCAGACTCTAGTGGGTGGTTTTCTTGCTGTGTTTTCTGTCAATGTGGTAATTGCATTTTACATATACTTGGCAATGAAAGAGCCTTCGGATAAGCACGAGCCAGATCCAACATTTGTGGCCCAGGCTAAAGCAAGTATGAACCAAACCAAATCAGGGAGTGGAGATAAAGAGGAGTAGGACTTGTTGGATGAGCAACCATCCCAATTCATACCTGCCAATCATCATCTTATAAAGGGCAAAGGCTATAGATGATTACACTATCAATGAGGTAAACATACATTTGCATTGTAGCAACTGGCAAGACATAATCGGTGACTAGGTTTTTAGCTAACATTGCTCGACTAGATTGCTCCGCGTTTTACTAACTTTACCTGATCCTTGATTGGAATTTATTTGTAAAACAATTTGAATTTGAGTTGTAATTTGTACCTAAGGATCAATGTTTTGGAGATGTTTTATTATGATACATACATATAGTTTTAAGATTCGATTTCCTTTACAAATAACACTGAAAATATGTAATACAGTTTATTGGATATATTTCAGTCTTTGGGTTCGACTTTAATTTTTATAAAGAGTTCCATTTAACGCGCAGTTGTTTAATTGGCTTCCGTGCTAATCTTGATTAGTAGACTAGTAGTTATGCAGTTTTCTGATATGAGATTATATATCCACAAAGGGAAGGTTTTTTATCCACAGAAGGAGCCAAGTGCAAGGAGGGTTTCGTTATAATATGATAAGAATTCTTTCATATCACTGGTAGGAATGTTCATAGCTTATAAACTTCATAGTTCCTGGATTAAATATTCTTATTAGTTTTGATCTGTTTCTGTTAAACACGTAATTACTGGAGTGTGGTCTTGGGTTTGCTCAATTGGCAATAGCACACCCTTCTGGTAGTCGGCTCGCATCACCTTGACTTGTGTCGTAAACTCTATTGGCTATCCGGAGACTAAAACAGGGTGGGGCCGGCTGTTTGTGATTGGAAAAGGCGTGTATAAATAATGGGGGTGTCTCCTGAAAAATGGGCAAAGCATAAGCCATACCTAAACAAGAACTGAAGATTTGTGTCTTGTTCTTCCTCACAATCACATTCACATTCACATTCACATTCAGCCATGTGTAAACAATGATATTAGAATGACTATACAAATACAAAGTGTCTCATATTGTGTAGAAACAAACAACAATCTTTCCTTAATAATAAGAAAAATGAGTTGATTTGGCAAAGACAAATGACAATAACACATTATATCAATCATGTGCAATGACACTAATAAATGGGTCACTGCCATATGATATGCTTATTCTCAATTATCATCATTGGATTCCCTTCTTTTGTGTTTTCATTTTACTACAAAATTTCAAATTCATATTAATTTATCAACTCTCTTCTAAAAGTGATTTATGTTTGGCAGGCAATGGCATCTACTTAGTGCATCAGAGTTTATCAATTTATTTTGAAAAATAAATAATTTTCTCTCTCCTCTTTTATTGATTTTTGGTTCCTTTTATCAATCAAAGGTTCTTTAAAGATGGCATATCTAAATATATTTCCACTATATACTAGTTACTTTGTGTGCACATGTTTTCCCTCTTTTCTCTTTTCTTTTCATCTTGTTCAATCAAAATTCCTTGAAATTTGACTTTAAGGGATTCCCAATTGTATTTGATCCATATTGTGTAGGGTATAATCATATCACATGATATTGGGTAATCAATCTCGTGAAGAATGGTATTGAATTCTTCATCTTTAACCATTAACATGAATTATGATGGGTTGTTACTTGTTAACTATAAAATATCAAATGTCGGTTTGGATTGAGTGCAAATATTTAAAAGGGTAAAAAAGTCAAACTAATAGAATAAAGATAAATAAAGGTGTAAATAAAGTAATTGAAATAATTGTGAAATAGATAGACTGAGATTAAATTAAAAAAATGAATGAAAAAGAAGGATTATTTTCCTCATTTGGAGGAATGTATTCGCCCACCGTCCCTTAAGGTAAATTTACATTAAAAATGAGGAAATCAATTGTCATATTATCCATTTCATTGCTTTCTAACTAATTCTTTCACTTTTTTAACAATCAAATTCATATATTCTCTATATATCTAGCTTTGTTTTCATACTTTGACTTTTATTTACCCATTAAATATTTACATTCAACCTAAGCGAGCCTTTAAAGTTAATGTTGTCTCCTCATTTGTTGAAACCCTCACTTTGAGTTAATTTTGTAGGAACCTAGATATTAATTACAACGATTCCTTGTATAAAGTACTCACTCCAATTCATTTCAATTGTTACATTTGCTTTTTCACACTATTCATCAATCTCTTTTAATTTGTATTTTATTCTTAATCTATAAGTTAAAACATAGTCATGTGAGTGAGATCTTGTTTGATTCGTCTCAATCCAAGAAATATTCATATCAACTTTTCATAATTTTTATTTTAGCATAACTAGAGATATTAAGAATCAAAATGTTACCTTGACAAGTGTGAAAAAAAATAGGACAATTAAAATGAATTGAAGGGAGTATATCATAGGCGAAACATTATTGGCATCAATAACTGTTCAAGGTACTTTTGAAATAAGCAAGGTGTAGGATTGGTGATAAGGCTATAACTAAAACTTAAGTCATAGGGAGTAGTTAAAGATTTCAAATCCTCTTCAAATATCTTTACACCCCAATGGTTAAAGATTCCATATAATAATTTCAGTGAATGAAAAATCATCATCATCAGCATACCCAATGTATCCCACGCATAGAAAAACTATGAATAGGGTCAGGGAGGAAAGAAAGGAGGCAACTCATACACATGAAGGAGAGAGCGACCAAAGAATCCCTCATCTCGCGAAATATCAAGAGAAATTCTTGCAATGAATAGGACTGAGTGAAGCTGAAGCTAACTCCGCAAGCCTGGACCAACGAATCTTTCAACTCGAGAAACATCAAGAGAAGTTCTTGCAACGAACAGGATTGAGTGAGGTTAAAGATAACTCTGTAAGCCTGCAGCTTATCTCACAAGCGGGACCCTTAAACATAAATGAAAAGCATAAATAGAGATAAATGTGAAAGAAAACACGAAAACCAATTGGCAAGCGAAAGGAAATAAGTAATCTAAAAGACAAATAAGGGGTTTTTCACAACCCCTTTTCTTGGTCAGGTGCTCAAAGAGGTGTAACTCATGCAAGTCAACTTTTATTTGCTCCTTCCAAGTTCTCATACGTCTTCCTCGACTTCTCATTGTTGAACATTTCGTGTCTAATAATCCTAAATTAATAATTACTAAGTACTACTAAAGTAGTGGGACAATATGTGTTAAAATACAAGGTCCAAAAGGGATTCAAAGTATAGGACAAAAGGAAGTTGGAAAACCGAGTCAGCAAGAAAAGTCGACTCGGCTGTCCATGTGTTGGAACCTAAAGCCGACTAGGGTTTAAGTTCTGGAACAACCCATTTGTCTAGCAGGAAAAACCGACTTGGCTTTCCTAGGTTTGGGGCAAAAGCCGAGTCGGCTTTTTCCTCTATTTTGACCGTTGGGATTTTTCGGTTTTCTTTGAGTGAATGCATTGGATTGCTATACTAATTACACAACATTTCTTGTGTTATTATGGATTATTATGGTGAATAATGCTAATGAATACCATAGATTAATGGTATTGATTGATGACCATCAATATGATCACCAATAGTGATTATTGTGCCATGACTCTTAAGCTATACTCTTGTAGTATAAATAGGGTCTTGGTGATGAGTGCAAGACACACTTTTTCTTGATTTCTTCTACTCTATTCTCATTTGCTTGTGCTTTGTCAAGAGAGTAATTAACTTTTGATTAAGGCTTCCAATCCTTATAATTTACAAACACATTGTTGTTAAGTGGTATACTCTAAGTACTATTAGTATATTGAGTTGTTTGTATCTCATTGTGAATTTCCAAGCTTCAACCCAAGTACCTTTGTGGGGGGGGAAATATCACAAAAGGAAAGTGATCACACGCCTACAACTAGTATCAAGTTTCCGGGTAACGATTGTCGTTACAAAGCAATCTTCAAGTTAAATTGGTTTTGTTATTTGTAATTTCATTTTGTCATCAACAAAGGGTTAAATAAAAATTCCGTTTTGTAATTTGTATTTTGCATTATTAAGCTTTTAATAATCTTTTATGATATACTTCTTCGGGATGGCAACTATTAAGGATTTTACATCTAACTTTGCTAAGTTGGATAAGTTTGTCGGTGTCGATTTTCAACGTTGGCAAAAGAAGATGTTATTTCTCTTAACTACTTTGAGGGTGAATTATGTGATAAGTACATCTAAACCGAAGGAGACGGAAAATGAAACTCTTGAGCAAACAAGGAGGAGAAGTAAGTGGCAAAATGATGATTTCATTTGTCGGGGCCATATTCTCAATGGAATGCAAGATTCGCTATTGGACGCCTTGGAGAACAAATACATGGCGGAGGATGCAAGTTCCAAAAAGTTTCTTGTAAGTAATTTTAATTTTTATAAGATGGTAGAAAACCGCCCTATTATTGATCAATTTCATGAGTTGCAAAGAATGCATGCTAACCTAAAATTACATAAAATTGAGATAGATGAAGTTTTTCTTGTTTCAAGCATTATAGACAAGTTGCCTCCCTCATGGAGGGATGTTAGACATGCTTTAAAGTATAAAAGAGAGGAGATTACACTCTCCGATCTTGGTCAACATATTGTTGTTGAGTCTAGCATAAGGATTCAAGAGAATCGGAAGGATGAAAATCCTAATGTTGGAACCATCAACATGGTTGCGGAAGGGAGACCATCCCAATTCGGAGAGAAAAGGAAGAAATTTGATTCTTCAAAGGGGAAGGCCATTGTCTCAAATACCGAAAAGGTATGTTGGGAATGTGGTAAGCCCGGACACCGAAAAAAAATTGCTTTGTTTTCAAGAACAAGCAAAAGAAGGCAAAGGGGAATGGTCAAGCTTCTACAAGCAAAGACCCTTCCAATCAAGGATGATTCTTTGTCTTGGTGGATCGATTTGGGGGCTTCGAGACATGTGTGTAATTATACAACATGGTTCAAAACCTTTCACAAGGTGGTTAATGAGGAGCATCTCTTTATGGGAAACAACGCACCTATCATGGTCCAAGGCAATGGACAAATTGAGCTATTATTTACTTTGGGGAATCCCTTAGTTTTAAGGGATGTTTACTATGCACCCGAAATTAGTAGAAATCTTGTCTCGGGTCCAATTTTAAATCGATTGGGCTACAAATTAGTATTTGAAGCCGATAGGTGTATTATCTCTAAGAGTAACTTGTTTGTAGGACGTGCTTTCTTATGTAATAGTTTGTTTAAGTTGTCTTTGGATTTAAATAAGAACCTTATATGTAATGTTTCAAGCATGTATAATAAGGATGATTTACATTACTTGTGGCATGTTAAATTAGGACATGTGAATTTTGATAAAATTTCTTTTATGTCTAAGCATGATTTGATTCCTATGTGTGTTAAAATGTCTAAAAATTGCAAAACGTGCATGCTAAATAAGATCACAAGGACACCCTTTAAAGTCTTGAATGAAAATCCGAAATTTTGGAATTATTTCATAGTGAGCTTTGTGACTTTCATAGTACACCGTCATCGGGAAATAAGAAATATGTCATAACTTTTATTGATGATTTTTCCAAGTTTTGTTATGTATATCTTTTACATACAAAAGATGAGGCTCTTGATCACTTTAAAATTTACAAAAATGAAGTAGAAATACAAATTGGTAGTAAACTTAAAAGGTTAAGAACCGATAAAGGAGGTGAATTTTATGATCCAAGCTATTTTAACTCAATGGGCATTATACATGAAACAACCGCCGGATACGCACCATAATCAAATGGTGTGGCGGAGAGGAAAAACCGTACTCTACAAGGATGATCCATTCCATGTTATCCTACTCAGGTTTGAGTGATGGATTTTGGGGTGAAGGAATGTTGACGGCTTGTCACATTCTTAACCGAGTTCCAATGAGAACAAATAAGGAGACTCCTTATGAACTTTGGTACAAAAAGAAACCAAACTTAAGCTATCTTAAGCTTTGGGGTTGTAGGGCTATTGTAAGATTGCCCAGTAACAAAAGAAAGAAATTCGGTGAACGAGGAATTGAATGCATTTTTATAGGTTATGTTATTCATAGCAAAACTTATAGGTTCTATGTTATAGAATAAAATGACTATATGTCGATTCATTCGATCATAGAGTCAAGAGATGCAATTTTTGATGAAAATAGATTTTCATCATTGAGTAGACAAAGAAATCTACAAGTTTGTACCAATGATAATATTGATGATAATCAACAAGGTTCACCTCTAGGTGTTGAACAAAATCAACAACTAGATGAACAAGAATTAGTTGATCCTATTCCCAAAAGGAGTAAGAGACAACGAAAAGCTAAAAGCTTTGGATCGGACTTCCAAGTATACTTGGTTGAAGGTACTAGAAGTGAAGTATCTTCTAGTGTTCCATATTTATTTAATGTGGAAGGTGACCCATTGACTTATAGCGATGCTATGGCATCACATGATAACACCTTTTGGAAAGAGGCTATTGATGATGAGATGCAATCCATCATGGGTAATAACACTTGGGTGTTAGTGGATCTTCCTCCTACTTGTAAACCAATAGGTTGCAAGTGGATTTTTCGAAAGAAAATGAAGATTGATGGTACTATTGACATGTTCAAGGCCCGTTTAGTGGCACAAGGCTTTAGACAAAAGCATGGTATCGATCATTTCGATACCTATGCACCAGTTGCAAGAATAACCACTATTCGGTTATTGGTAGCTTTAGTTACAGTCTATCATCTAGAAATACATCAAATGGATGTTAAAACGACATTTCTATTTGGGGAATTAGATGAGGAGGTTTATATGAAACAACTCGAAGGGTTTGTTTTGAAAGGACAAGAGCAAAAGGTGTGTAAACTTGTTAAATCCTTATATGGACTTAAACAAGCACCTAAGCAATGGCATCAAAAATTTGATGAAACAATTTTGTCCTTTGGATTCAAATTGAATCAAGCCGATAAGTGCGTTTATAGCAAATTTGATAGCCATGGTAATGGAGTTATTATTTGTCTATATGTAGATGACATGCTCATCTTTGGTACTAGTTTAGTACAAGTACAAGAGACAAAAGATTTTTTGTCTAGATCCTTTCAGATGAAGGATATGGGGGAGGCCGATGTGATCTTAGGTATTAAGATCATGAGACAAGATAACCGTATTAAGCTAAGTCAATCTCACTATGTTGAGAAGATACTAAAGTGGTTTAGTATGCTTGATAAAGCACCGGTCAAACAATTTCTCAATTGGAATATTCAAAGGTCATAGGATCTTTGATGTATGCCATGACTTGTACAAGGCCAAACATAGCTTTTGCGGTTGGTAAACTTAGTAGATTTACGTGCAACGCGGGTCCCTATCATTGGATGACGATAAGGAGAGTATTAAGATACTTGTTGCATACCAAGGATTATGGTATAGCTTATAGCGGTGAACCTCCTATTTTAGAAGGTAATACCGATGCTAGTTGGATCACAAATGAAGAGGATAATTCTTCTACAAGTGGTTGGGTGTTTGTTTATGGGGGAGGTGTCAATGGTCTTCTAAGAAACAAACATGCATAGCTGATTCTACTATGTCAGCGGAGCTCATAGCCCTTGCTTTAGCTTCTAGTGAAGCAGAGTGGTTGAGGAATCTCATGTTTGAGATACCTTTGTTACCTAAGCCAATATCACCGGTGGCGATTCATGCGGATTGCATGAAGGCTTTAGGTAGGGCTTATAGTCAAGTGTATAATGGTAAGTCTCGTCATATTTCTCTTAGGCATAGCCTAGTGCAAGGACTTATCACTAATGGGGTCATAACTTTTGACTATGTGAATACTAAGTTTAATATGGCGGATTCGTTTACGAAAGCCATGAGTAGGGATTCAATTGAACAAGCGTCAATTGAAATCGATTTATGTCAATAAGGATCATTTGGAAAAGCTCAATTCACACATGAGTAACATCAGTTCTTGAATTCAATGTGGTAAAATTCTTTTAATTTATGTAAGCAACAAGCATAATGACCCATCGTTGCTTGGATCGTGATGAACGAGGTAGTCGTCCATTGAAAGTTCTCAAGATCAAAAGTTGAAGAGCTCTTGGTGTTGTATCCGAATCAAGAGGATATGTTTTATACGTATTGAGAACCTACCTATATAAGTTTGAAGTGTGGCCGTTTCAAGTAGTCAAGATTGACTTATCGACTATGATAAACTTATGAATAAGATACGGACAAGGCCTTATAATGTGTCAGGTTAATGACTTTGTGTTATTGATTTTGTGTGTACTTCATCTTCAAGTGGTTGGAAGGCTCATCTGATTCAAATCCGTATGGATATCAATTCTGACTCGATCACTTGTGAAGTGTGTTGTACTAGGCATTAATTCAATCCGTAGGGATATTAGTGTTGATGCATGAAATGGGTTATAAGTTTTGTTTTGTAAATGAGAGGCTTATTATACCCTAAATGGGGGAGGATTGTTGAACATTTAGTTTCTAATAATCCTAAATTAATAATTACTAAGTACTACTAAAGTAGTGGAACAATATGTATTAAAATACAATGTCCAAAAGGGATTCAAAGTATAGGACAAAAGGAAGTTGGAAACCGAGTCAGCAAGAAAAGCCGACTCGGCTGTCCATGTGTGGGAACCTAAAGTCGACTAGGCTTTAAGTTCTAGAACAACCCATTTGTCCAGCAGGAAAAGCCGACTCAGCTTTCCTGGGTTTGGGGCAAAAGCCAAGTCGGCTTTTTCCTCTATTTTGACCGTTGGGATTTATTCGGTTTTCTTTGAGTGAATGCATTGGATTCCTATACTAATTCCACAATATTTCTGGTGTTATTATGGATTATTATGGTGATATTGCTAATGAATACCATAGATTAATGGTATTGATTGATGACCATCAATATGATCATCAATAGTGATTATTGTGCCATGACTCTTAAGCTATACTCTTGTAGTATAAATAGGGTCTTGGTGATGAGTGCAAGACACACTTTTTCTTGATTTCTTCTACTCTATTCTCATTTGCTTGTGCTTTGTCAAGAGAGTAATTAACTTTTGATTAAGGCTTCCAATCCTTATAATTTCCAAACACATTGTTGTTAAGTGGTATACTCTAAGTACTAAAAGTATATTGAGTTGTTTGTATCTCATTGTGAATTTCCAAGCTTCAACTCAAGTACCTTTGTGGGGGAAATATCACAAAAGGGTTGTCGTTACAAAGCAATCTTTAAGTTAAATTAGTTTTGTTATTTGTAATTTTATTTTGTCATCAACAAAGGGTTAAATACAAATTCCCTTTTGTAATTTGTATTTTTCATTATTAAGCTTTTAATACTCATACCCTTTACAATGATTCTTTCAATCCTCCTCACAATAGAGTCAAAAACCGTTCTCTGCACATGTCCCAATCATCTCAATCTATTTTTACGCATCTTTGCAAAAATAAGGGCATCCTCAAGTTTTTCTCTGAACTCTTAATTCCTAATTCGATCCATAAATGTGTGACCACAGCTCCACCCCAACATATGCATTTTTGTAACTTCGATCTTATGTTCAAAAGTCTTCTTTACGGGCCAACATTATATTTCTTACGAAAAAGCAAGATTGCCACTCGGTAAAATTTACCGTTTAACTTCTTTGGAAATTTACTATCACATAACATCCCGGTGGCTGCTTGCCACTCTAGCTAACCCACTTGTATTCGATGAGTAATATCTCCATCAATCTTTTCGTTACTCTGAATAATCGATCACAAATACTTGCACTTGGTCGTACTGCTAACAACGTCTTCACAAATGGACACCTCTAACTCCAAAATTGGCGATGTCCCACTAAAGTTGCATCGCAAATATTCAGTCTTCGTACGACTTATGCGAAACAACTCCTCCAATTTATCTTTAACTTTCTGTTTAGTTTCTGCCACCAACATAATATCATCAGTGAATAACATGCACCACGATACCATCTCCCAGATAGATTTATGAATCAAGCAACTATCAATCAACTATACTCTAAGAACTAGCAAAACATTTAGAAGTATTTAACCTTAATAACCTATAGTTTATAGGGAAAATTGTCAGAAACTACCTATTCTATACCAACTTTTGCAAAAAACTACCTATTCTAATTTTTTTTTTTGCAAAAAACTACCTTATATGATCATAAC
>JPXE02000132.1:0-47895 GCA_000753965.2 Amaranthus hypochondriacus | reverse complement strand
CGGGCAGTTAGTCGGCGAGATATTTCACCTACCTCATTTATTGCTTGCAGTAACTTTTCAGAAAGCGTGGAAAAGTAGAAAAACTTTTCAGTTTACCGACCAACCTGCGACTAAAGCTAGTCGGTCATTAGTCGGTATACTGAAAAGTTTTTTACCTTCCAATGCATCTGACAAACAGAGAAGCTTCTCTGGGAAGCTAAACCCATTCAAGTCACCGACTAATCTGCGACTACATCCTAGTCGGTGGTTGGTCGGGAATAAATCGATTTTGGTTTTATTATTTTTTTATTATATTATTATATTAGGAATAATTATTATTATTATTATTATTATTATTATTATATTAGGAATAATTATTATTATTATATTATATTATTATACTTATTAATTATAATTAATAAATTTTAAATACTATATTAAAATATATTAAATTACGATCGAATTTAAAATTAATAAGCAATAAACATATAATTATTAAAACCATATTATTGTGTTACATAATCGTCATCGACCTCATCGTCGTCAGATAATACAAGATCTTCGTCGTCGCTTGTCTTCATTTGCCACGTCATCATGAACCGTTTCGTCTAAGTGTAAAAGTTCTCCAGCGGGATCACGCAACGGTGCGAATGTAGGTCAGAAACTTCATTTGCACAAATATGATTTCTCTCCAGTTGGAAAGCAGTCTCCTCGAATTGTTTTGATCTGACTTTGCAGACAGCTCTCCAGTCTTTCATGTTTGCCTTAAACTGGGATAAGATAAGTAATAAACTTGGAAGCTGAGAGGCTAGCACAAAAGATCGTACTTTCTATAAAATCGACCAATATGAACGTCGACCAGCTTGTAACGCGGATGGATTCTCGTACCATGGCCGTATCCGGTGGTAGTCTGATCAAACCATTGACATTTGAACAAAGTTACCCTTTTCTTAGGAAGTGCTCGAAACTCGAGCTCAACAATATCCTCTAACTTTCCGTAAAAGTCTGTTTCATCCGGACTGTTATCATCAGATTTCACGCACACGCCCGCTGTTCTCAGAAGATTCATTTTTGCGGAATGAGAGATAGTGGAAATCTATAACCATTCACGTAACAAACATCATATAGCGACGTGCCTTCTGCGAAGGTCCTCGCCAGGTCCTTTAGAATATCGCATTATCCACACCGTCTAGAAACCCGTCCCTGGACTGCATATAAGAACAATAATTCAACGTAAATAAGTAATACTAATTTACACAACAAATTACGATGGTTAACGTGTACTCACAATCTGTTTAACCATAGGGCAAACTGGTCTTGGACACAAATTGTCAACTTGCTCTGCGTTTAGATTAGGTTCGTACTTTGTGATTAACTGTACGAATTGATCATAAAATTGATTCACCTCCGACAATTTCGCAGAACATAAGTCTGAGCAATTTTGATATCTGCTTCATCCATCATAAAAGCCTTACCCCGACCATGAAATTTGATTGGTGTGTAAATATGGACAAAACACCCGGTCTGACGTTGTTAAAGAATCCGTCATCGTTTCTAGGTAGATCTCTAACTCTGCATCGAACATCTGGCCCAAAGTAATGCGATACAAAGTTTGATGTTTCTTCTGTAAGATATGCGTTGCAGATCGAGGCTTCAACATGTGCTTGTTTTTTCACATTAAGCTTTAAATGTCGAAGATACCTGTAATTTAAACCAAGGAGTAATTATTAAGACATGTAAAAAGTAACCAGAAAAGTAAGTAAATAATACTTATATTTTAAACATGTAATTAGTAATTACCTCTCAAAGGGATACATCCACCTATATTGTACCGGACCAGCAATCCTCGCCTCGTAAGCTAGATGAACAGGCAGATGTTCCATGACATCAAAGAAAGTGGAGGAAATATAGTCTCTAACTTACAGAGCACCACTGCAATTTCCTCGTCCAACCTCCACATATCTGCGGCAGAAATCCTCGGAGAAGTAAGACTTCTAAAAAACAGACTAATTTCAGTAAGAGCTGCCCATACATTTGCTGGCAGCAACTCCCGAAATGCAATTGGAATCAGTCGCTGCATGAACACATGACAATCATGACTCTTCATCCCGAATACCTGATGTTTAGCCATGTCGATGTTCCTCGCTAAATTTGAGACATACCCATCAGGAAATCTCAGAGTTGTAAGCCACTCTAGAAGGACAGCCATTTGCTCTCTGTTTAGTGTGTATGATGCCTTGGGGATGGTAGAACCAACAGGATGCAATTCCGATCGGATACCGAGCTCGGCTAAATCTTGACGTGCCTTGAAATGATCCTTAGTTTTTCCCGGCACACACATTATTGTGTTGAAAATGTTATCAAAGAAGTTCTTCTCAATGTGCATCACGTCAAGGTTGTGACGGATCATGTTTGTGCTCCAGTACGGCAAATCCCAAAAATACTTCTCTTCTTCATCCAACACAATACTTACAGATTTCTGCGTTAAACTCAGCTGCATCGTCTTCAAATACCCGTAAAAAGCCGAAACGATCCAGCTCCTCTAAAAGTTGATTTCCCGTACGTATGTCGGGCCTAACATCCTTCTCACCAGCTCCACGGGTGAACATTGTCCGGTTTCTGCGGTAGGGGTGGCTACTATGTAAAAATCTCCTGTGTGAGTCAAACCAACTCACTTTTCTACTGTGTCTTAAATAAAATGCTTTGGACTCATCTATGCAGTAAGGACAAGCGTGCACGCCAGCTGTACTCCACCCCGACATCATCGAATAAGCTGGAAAGTCGTTGATTGTCCACATCAAAGCCGCACGAAGCTGAAAGTTTTGCCTCTTGGATACATCGTATGTCTGGATTCCATCTTCCCATACGAAGCGTGCAATTTTTTTGAAACGATGGACCGAACCGTTAGATTTATGTTTCGCAACTTGTCCCGTTTTTCGTGTACCCACACTTAAGTGATGAAACTCGAGTGTGGGTACAGGCGAAGAACGGGGCAAGTGAAAAACATGTCAAAGTTATAACCTCTCCAAGATCAATATTAAATTTTGCCATATTTTTATTATAATTGAACCATTTTATTAATGTTTTTCAACTTATCAAACTCCACCTCCACCCCTACTTAATTTAAATCTAACTCAAGTAGGAGTAAGAGGAGGAGTATGACAAAAGAAAAAACATATAATCATATATAGATTATAGAGAGAAGAGGGAGAAAGGGGCAATTGGAAAATGACGTGAAGGGGGTATTTATAGACAAAATCAGGAACCTTCCGACTACTTAACGACCAACACTTAGTCGGAAATCAGTCGGGGAAAATTTTTTTTGGACATTTTTTTAATTTTTTTTTTTTGAATTTTTTTATACTTTTCCGACCAACTACCGACCAAGGGTCTGGTCGTTAATCTAGCGACTACACGTTTGGTCGCAAATTTGTCTGTGGTTTGCTACCATATTACGTTTGGTCGGTATTTAGTCGGTAGTACCGACTATTTTACTTTAGTCGGTATTTAGTCGGAGAACTGCGACTAAATTTAGTCAGTCGGTGGACTGAGTCGCAACTTTGCAAAATTTTTGTAGTGTTAGAACCGATTTGAGATTGCAAATCATCCATTATTTCTGGCAAAACCAACGCAAGAGGACAACAAAGAAATTCAGAAATGTAAGACATAATATCCAAGAAATTCAGAAATTTCTGATGATTTCAAAGCATCAAACTATAGCTAAACAAACAAAATGCACTTCTCATATAATATAATCATACAACATCTCAAATTATTCCTACGCAAAATTAAATTGAACTAATGCTTAAAATTGAAATAATGCTTAAGAATTAATAATAAAAAAAACGTAATGCTTCCTAAATCAAACTTAAGAATTGAAATAATGCTTCCTAAATCAGAAATTAAATTGAACTATTCAAACTAATTAAATACCCTAAATACATTGATCAACCCAAATCCCCAAATGAAAATAAGATCTAATATTACCAGATTTAACAATTGCATTATAGAGGTGTGCGTAACCCAAATTAAGATGCAACCAAATAAAACGGCGATCTCCTTCAATCAAAACAAATAACAATACAAAAACAATCAAATTAAAAAGGGATTGAGCTCATATACTATCCAGCTATGAAGGAGTCTATCATGCCTAAATTAAGCATTTCAGACATTCATCACTTCATGTATAAAATCATTGCAACAAATTCCCTTTCATCAAATTAAATTTCCAGATCTATATTTTAAAAACACGATTAAAATATAAAATAAAAAAAAAGTTTGAACGAAAAGTAATGTACAAACCTAGATTGGCGAAATGGAGAATAGATGCAGGGGTAAAAGCTCATATTCTATGGGTGTATAAAGCGTCTGTCATGCCATGGCGAGAATCAACTCCGAGAATTGCAGCAGGTTTGGTTTCTCTCTCAATGAAGGAAGGAGAAAGTGGAAACTGGAAAAAGAGAGAAACTTAGGGTCCTAAAATGCTCTCCAAGACAAAAATAAAAAAATAAAAAGGGTCTAAGGGTCTAATTCGGGTCTACTCGGACCCGGACCCTTATAATATTTTTAAGACCCGGACCCGGACCCTTAGGGTCCAAAAAAAATAGACCCTTACCCTTAAAAAAGGGTAGGGTCCAACAGGGTCCTAATAGGGTCTTGGACCCTTGCCCATCCCTAGTAAAGACACAAATAAAAGTCTGCGAGTAAGCCTGCTGCCCGCTTATTATTTTGAAATATTAAGTTTTTTTTATGCTCCATTTGGCATATTTATAAGTCCTAATAATTATGCAAAACGGTAAAAGGATAAAATTTGAGAAAGATCAATGAAAGGGTAAGGTAATTACCGATTGATATTGATTTCCACCGATTGAAATTGATTTTTACTGATTATAAATGATTTTGTAGTTATAGTTTATAATTGATTTTTACTAATTAAATTGATTTTTACTGTTTATAATTGATTTTATTTTAATTATTCAGGTCGTTTTGTATGAAGCTATCTGACTATTAGACGTACTAAGATAATTAGCCTATTTCACTAATTTATTAATTATTTTAAAATTATAAGGGATTATTTAACACTAAATACATATGGGTTATCTTAACAAAAAAAAAAAGAAAAAAACATATGGGTTGTGCAATAAAGATGTTAAGAATTTTTGTATTTTATGGAGTACTTGATTTCTAATTTGAATGCCCTATTCAAATTCTCTCCGTTTTTGTACTGTGAAGCAGTCACTTATTTCGCCTCTATTATAAACTAATCATCTGAAATTTGGCACTATATTTCCCCAAACCTTCCTCTGAAATTTGCAAAAGGCATCCATTGCCATTGTCTGGTCTGAGTTTACGAGAACACCAGCAACATCTTACATCACCTCATTAATTCTTTATTTTTCCTTATTCTTTCCGTTCCTCTATATTCAAACTCTTTTCTGAAGATTCCAATTGAAGAACACGTAAAATGAAGAAGAAAAGAGAAGCACTATTCAAGGGTTAACTTCTTCAATCTTCTTCCTCCTTTCTTTGATTTCGAAAATCACCCAAAATCACCGAAAATCAAGACATTACTAAGGCTTTAATTGCCGGAAATCACCAAAAATCATCGCATCACCACAACACCACAACGTTATCCGAAAATCACCCAAAGTCAAGACACTACTAAGGCCTTGATTGCCGAAAATTCAAAAGGGTAACGTTCCTAATTCATCTCTTTTATTGTTTTTTTTTTTATTTTTTATTTTTTTTTATAACTTTCATCAGTTTATTTATATAGATTCTCCTTTGCTTACATTATTTTATTACTTTGATCTCCTGACATTATTAATTTTGTTGATATGTGCTGGTATTGGTATAATATTTGATGATTTAATATTCTTGATTATTATTAGTTTGAGAAATCCATGGACATTGAAATTAAGAAATTGCCGGAAAATGATACGACACGAGTCAAACGAAACTTATTTCACTATCTTTTAACTTATAAACTAAAATTAAAATCCAAATAAAAAGTCATCAATTAATAGTATTAAAATAATCGATTAATTATGTTTTAACTTACAAATTCAAAATAAAATCCAAATAAATAGTTGTCAATAAATATTGATAGCATTAAAAATCAAATGGTAAAATAATAATATGAGGGAGCAATTTACTAAAAACTAATATCCAGGTGAGAATCAAGTCATATCTCAAGCAAGATATTAGACTCGAGATGAGAATCATAGTTTGTCGCAGTTGGAAAATTATGATTGTAATTTGTAACCATAACAAGGACTAGTATATAAGAATTGAAGTATCTGGTATTGGTTAAAAATGAGCACATTCACCATTTGTATCATGTATGTTCCTTTTACCTTTTTTTGAAAGGTTTGTTGCGTGGTTCAAAGGTCTATCCAGCACTACTGGTGTGTCAGAGAAGGGGAAGGATGCGTAATGTTTATGTTAAAGGACTAGGGGTGATAGGGTGAAAAACTAAAAAAGTTATTTAGACTAAAACGAAAAAACTAAATGAAATCAAACCCAAATAAGAAATTTGGTTTGATTTTTTTTCATATATCATTTAAATTTGGATTAAAATTTTGAAAATCGAAATATTTCAATTTGAATTTGGTTTTACAAAGAAAAAATCGACAAAATTAAATTAGTACCGAATTATATAATAAAATGAAGCATAAAAAGAACAACAATCTTATATGAGATCGTCTCGCGGTATATGAGATCGTCTAGCAGTGAGACGATCTCAAAAAATTAGCTAAATTTTTTTATTATTCAGCTATTTAACCTAAGTATGATACATGTGTTTACAATAGGCTGAAACTTAAATTAAAGAAATATTTATTCATCTGATTTCCTTCGTTACTCTATTCCCGAGTCTCCCTGTTCCCTTTACTCTCTCTTTATTCAAGCCCTATTTTCTACTTCATCAAAATTTGCTGCATCTTCACCTTTGCATGTGATCGTCAATACTTCACTCATTTTCGACATCTTTATCTTAATAAGTATTTCATTCATCAACATTTTCTTGATATTTGAATTTTACAGTTTCACGCTTCAATATTTTATTTTATATTTCTAATCTGATTTTAGTTAGACTGTGTTTCATCATAGTTTCTATTTGATTTTGTTTTGCAGTTAAAGATTAATTAAAATCAACTTTTAATGGAATAATTCTAGAATACCTTCATCTCATTTTTTATGTTACATCTGTTTTCTCAATTGTACCTTCATCTCATTTATATAATACTAGATAATCCCCGTGCGATGCACGACTTTATTAAATTTACTGACACAGCATTTAAGAAATTAAAATTTTAAGATAAATTTTACATTATAGTTGTATCTCATTTCGCTCTGAATAGTTGTATATATAATTGTATCTCATCTCGCTCTGAATAGTTGTATATATTACATATATTGTTTGATTTGTATCATACTTTGCATTGTGCGTAGATGATTGTGAAAATTTAGTTATAGATTTAACATAAATATTTATGTAAAATTATTTTATAAAATTTTTAAATAAATTTGTTTGTCATAAAAAATATAAGTGACTTGCATAAGGGTAATCAGAACCTAAATCATATTAGACTTATGCATTGCATTTAAGTTACCACTTTTATTAGTATAAATAAAAAATCCTCATAAAAGTATATTATCTTTTAACCAACTTAAAATATCCAATACACTTAAATAATACTCATTTAATAAATAAAATTGATAAGATTTTATAAATAATTCAAAATATGAAATAAAATATATAGATTTCTAATATATTAAATGGTGTGACCTAAAAAGTATAACATCAACATGGATAACATTATAGTTATAGTTAGAAAGTAATTAAGTCAAAGATATCAATTAGTGATGATGTCATCATTGAGTTTTGGAGGGAAATTTTTTGTTGAGGTTGTGACACGTAAGCAATATTAATTAGTGATGATGTCAGCGTGTTTTGTTTTAGTAATAGTTATAGATTTGAGATAAGATCTACATCAATAAAATAGTGGGTTGTTGACCTTCCTAGAACCATATGGTTTTGGGAAATAATGAACCTCGCCAAGTGTATGTGCAAGTCAATGCTCATCCCCGTGGGTTTGTCCGACCAAGCCCATGGGAGTCCTTATCAAATTAAGTGGGCCACAATGAGATTTTATGACTAATTGTCACGAACTCAAACTATTATGCTCATTCATAAAGGACCATCTACAGGCACATTAAGATTTGTGCTGCCTAGACATACGATCAGAACTGCTCAACTGCATCTTTTGGGTTTATTGATACTAAGGCCTCACATGCACCGAATAGAAAACAAATAAAGGTTTTATTGGAGTGGTTAAGACTACTCCTATTAGATTTTGTGACGAATATGTCTACTCCCTCCTATTCACTTAAGTTGTCCTATTTGAGTTGGACACGTAAATTAAGAAATTGGAGGAAAATAGTGGGTTGTTGACCTTCCTACAACCATATGGTTTTGGGAAATAATGAACCTCGCCAAGTGTATGTGCAAGTCAATGCTCATCCCCGTGGGTTTGTCCGACCAAGCCCACGGGAGTCCTTGTCAAATTAAGTGGGCCACAATGAGATTTTATGACTAATTGTCACGAACTCAAACTATTATGCTCATTCATAAAGGACCATCTACAGGCACATTAAGATTTGTGCTGCCTAGACATACGATCAGAACTGCTCAACTGCATCTTTTGGGTTTATTGATACTAAGGCCTCACATGCACCGAATAGAAAACAAATAAAGGTTTTATTGGAGTGGTTAAGACTACTCCTATTAGATTTTGTGACGAATATGTCTACTCCCTCCTATTCACTTAAGTTGTCCTATTTGAGTTGGACACGTAAATTAAGAAATTGGAGGAAAATAGTGGGTTGTTGACCTTCCTACAACCATATGGTTTTGGGAAATAATGAACCTCGCCAAGTGTATGTGCAAGTCAATGCTCATCCCCGTGGGTTTGTCCGACCAAGCCCACGGGAGTCCTTGTCAAATTAAGTGGGCCACAATGAGATTTTATGACTAATTGTCACGAACTCAAACTATTATGCTCATTCTTAAAGGATCATCTACAGGCACATTAAGATTTGTGCTGCCTAGACATACGATCAGAACTGCTCAACTGCATCTTTTGGGTTTATTGATACTAAGGCCTCACATGCACTGAATAGAAAACAAATAAAGGTTTTATTGGAGTGGTTAAGACTACTCCTATTAGATTTTGTGACGAATACGTCTACTCCCTCCTATTCACTTGAGTTGTCCTATTTGAGTTGGACACGCAAATTAAGGAATTGGAGGGACCACATGCATAGTACACCCATGTGATGAAAGAGGTATTGTTAAGTAAGTTGATTAAATTCTTGATGATTCCCTCCAATTTGGACCATTTTAAAGTTGGAGGGAAAATGTCAAACTTTTTAAATTACATAATTAAAATTAAAAAGTCTTGAATATCTTAAATTAAGTTTCATAAATAAAAATACAAAGTCTTAATTACCACTAATTAATTTAAATTACATAAATTAAAATTACATTTCATATTGGGGGTTTGTACATATACTTTCACTTTCTTCTCGATCTTTTCAAGACTTTATTCACGGCATCGAATAACGAACACTTTTCTCGATCCTTGTGAATACGGATATCATTTCGCTCTTTAACTTCAGAGAGTAGACCAACAAATCGAATATGCATTTTATTGTATACGTTAATCACTTTTAAAAAATACGCCAGAAAATGAAATGTCATCTATACTTTAAAAAATTTTCCAAAAAAATGTAAGTCAAACAGCTACAAACCTAAACAATGAAATGTCAGTGATAACATTAGTTATTAGAAACGAAAGTCAAACAACCAACAAACCCAAAAATACAGGCGCCAAATGAAAATAATCAACTCCAAAAATTAGGCGCTATAATCAACCACTAACATAAATAGGGAGTATTCATTGCACAGACATTAGTACTCTACTTCATTTATTGCCAATACAAAAAATGGTGAGGAACAAAGAATTAGATAAGTCCACAGAATGAAATAATGTATCATTTATTGATTGGTCTTAACGAAAAGGCGAAGCCAACACATGGAATTATCGGGGAAATTGCCAAAAAGTACGATGTTCATTGGAAGACGGTAAGTAGAATTTGGGCTTCAGTCAAAAGTCAGCTAAAGGAGGAGGCCACATTGGATGCAAGCAGTCGAAAATATGGAAAACAATCTCTAGCTTTCATACAATTTGATGCAGCAAGATTCCAAGCATTGGAAAAGAGCAAAAAGACGAGTCAACATGCTGTTGCAAATGCTATGGGTGTTAGCCAATCAACTATATGGCGATGGAAGAAAAAGAAACACATTCGCAAGCATACAAATGCAATAAAGCCACTTTTAACCGACACTAACAAGAATAACAGGTTGTTCTTTTGTATTTCTAGTTGCACGTATGATGAAAAATACAGATGCTTTCAAATTTAGTGTCATGTCTAAAATAGTTCATATAGATGAAAAATTGTTCTACCTAACTCGAGTGCAGCGCCGGCTCTAAGGGTGGGCATGAAGGGCCGTCGCCCAGGGCCCCCATGTCAAAAAAGCAAAATTAATAGTTGTTGAAGATCCATATATGTTATAAATTATAAAGGAAAAGGGCCTCGATGTGCTATTTCGCCCAAGGCCCCAAAATATGTAGGGTCGGCCCTGCTCGAGTGCAACAAACGTACTACCTTACTCCAGATGAACCTGGGCCACATAAGGAAATACATTCAAAAAGATTCGTTCCCAAAATAATGTTTATGTGTGCAGTTGCTAAACCGATTTATTCTAATGAGGGTGAAGTAGTTTTTTGATAGAAAGATTGATATCTTTCCTTTTGTAGCTCAAGTGCTAGCCCAAAGAAGTTCAAAAAACAGGAAGAGAGGGGGAACCAAAAACTAAACCCATTCAATCCATAACAAAGACTCACGTAAGATCAATGCTCATTAATAACATCTTACCAACTATTAGACAGAAATGGCCAGAGTGTGCCTGCAAAACAATCTTTATTCAACAGGATAGTGCAAAACCTCACATTTTAGACAGTGATCCACTTTTCAGAGAAGCTGTGAATCAAGATGGGTTCGATATCCATTTAGTTCAGCAACCTCCCAATTCCCCTGATATGAACGCGTTAGATTTAGGTTTTTTCAGATCTATTCAATTGTTAGTTCGTTACAACACTAGAAAGCAGCATACAACTATACACAATTGGTTAAAGCAGTAACAGGTGCTTTTGAAGCTTTAGAACCCCACACATTAAGGTTTTTTCAGATCTATTCAATCGTTACGAATCCGCCAACAATAACAATTGTGACAGATCTATTCAACAGAAGAATGTGGTGAGGAAATATACGAATCCTCACCTTCAGAATCATCAAACAACTTCAAGTGATAATGCGAGAGAAGTAGGCGAATCTATAACCACATGCTCTTAAAAAAACAAGATCTAGGGTCAAATGAAGAAGATAAGAAGAAGTTAAAGATCTAGGGTTTCAGTAGGGGGTGGGTTAGTGTAGTAACAATAGTGTCGTCGAAGAACAAGAGAGGAATGAGATGAAGATCTAGGGTTTCTGAAATGGGATGGATTCAAAGGTGAAGAGATGGGCTGCGGTGGGTATCAGATAAGGTATGGGTTAATAAAGGGAGATAATCATTTGTAGGTTAATTAGGTTGAGGGGTTTAATTAGTGTGTTTTAGGTTTTAATATAAGGGTGTTTTGGTAAATATAAGAATGTTCTAAGGACATTTTGGTCGAAAAAAGATGTACTAAAATAGAAATGAGACAACTTAAGTGAATTTTCTATAAAAGGAAATGAGACAACTCAAGTGAATAGGAGGGAGTATTATATAGCAAGGACATCGACATGGAAAAACATCAATGATCAAGAGTCATTATATTTATATATACAATGTACAATAACCTCCAATAAATATAATATACACAATATTGGAATGAGTTTTACGTTTTACGTTTAGAAATGCTGATTAAAATTATTTTGTATGAATATTCAGAAATTTAATACAAATTTTTTAGTGTTAGCCAATAAAATTAACTCAATCTATCTAAATTTCATTGTTAATAGAATTATTAATTATATTTTTATTTGTTATCAGAGTACTTTATAAATTAAAGTTGCAATTAACTACATTCGGATGATCAAATACTCTTTCTTTATGTACCATTATTTGTTTCTTGGATACTAGTCAGTAGTCACCGTTAACTTTGTATGTTATTCTTAATCCGTAAGTTAAAATACAGTTAAGGGCCAAGTGAAATCTTGTTTGATTTTTGTTAATGTTATTTTACTCATTTAATTTTTTTTGAAATTTTTAATTATGAATAGCTAGAGATATTTGAAATTGATGAAAATTACAAAGTAAAAAGTAATGAAACAAATGATAAATAATACTCATTCTATTCACTATTATTGTCCCGTTTGATTTTTTTGATACAATTCATCAATTGTATACTCTCTCCGTTTCTTTTTAAATGTCTTATTTACTTAGCTTTTTGCATGTTTGCTAATTCACTTAATCAATCTTTAATATTTCTAATTGTCCTAATTAAATATTATAAAAAAGAAATATTAATACATTCTATGTTGAGATGAATCAAACAATATTATGTTTGACTATGTTTTAATTTATAGATTAAGAATAAATTACAAATTAAAAGTGGTTGATGAATAATACTCAAAAAGCAAATGGGACATTTAAAGAAAGGGAAGGAGTATGTTTTTTTTTTTTTTTTCCAAATCTATATGTTAAAATATAGTCAATTGGATTCTTATTTAATTCGTTTCGATATCAACATTTTTATAATTTTTAGTTAAACATAATTGGAGATTTTGTAATTGAATATGTTTAGGGGGTGTTTGGTTGAAGGGAATGGGAATTGTGAGACTTAGAGGTGAGACTTATGTTAGAGACTTTAAGTGAGAATTAAGATAAAATGTCTCATGTCTTTATTTGGTAAATGAAGAGTTTTGATTAAAAATTATGTCTTTTTATTCAAGTTTCATGTCCCAACTTCAATTACCACCTCCTTCTAAGAACATTTTTCTTGGAGACTTTACCATCAAAAAGTCTCGTTCCCCAACCCCTAAATTCCCATTCCCTCCTAACAAACAAAGATATTTAAAGTCTCAATGAAAAATTCTCATTCCCTCCTCTCAAATCCCTTCTACAAAACACTCCTTGTTGGCAAACATGCAAAAGGAAGTAGACAATATTAGTGAATAAAATGGTAGGACATGTCATTTTTATAATAAAGTTTAATGTTCCATTTATTATCATAATTATATAGTTCAAATACTAAGTATAAATTATTTATTTATCTTTATTAAAATTCATTATGACTTCTCTTTCTAGAATTCTTAGTAATATTTCTCTTTTTGTTAATAGTTATTCATCTTCATCTTGATCGTGATTATAATGGCGGACGCTGTTCAGCGGCGAGCTGGCATTGTGATAGTAATTGATAGTCCAATAGGTGTACCAAGCGATATTTCTCCCGGGGTTGGCTCTTTCATTTTTCTTATTAAATATTATGAGTTCAAAAGTTTTTGTAGTAATATGATGTATGTTTTAATTTATATTTGTACCTTGTATGTAGGCGTATCTAGAGCACTTCGACATGGAAAATATTGTTGCGGCTTATCATCTTGTACGTTTTTATACTTTGATTATCTTTTTATACTACAAATATCACATTGAATTGAAAATGTTAAAATAGCATTGGCATTGGTATTTGATAAATTTTTTTATAGGAATAATACATTGAATCATTTGGTAGCTACTATTATTATTAACATAGTTAAGCTTTTCTATAAACTAATTAATGTTCTTAGCCTTTTCAATTGAAATTAAATTGAGAAAAAATAATTCAAAGGAAAAAATGAGTAGAGAGATTTAAGTTGAAGAGCGAATCAAGTAATCCTTATTGTTAGTTGTGGCTCATAATCTCATAGGTCATGATGTTGTGTGGTGTATGGCGTGCTTGGAATGAATAGAGATGTGAGAAACTTAAGGAACACAAGGTCAGAATGTTGGTGCACATTGCTCGAGCCACTCGAGCTACTAGGCTCGACTTGCTGCTGTCAACTCGACCAGGCGAGCAGACCCGCTCGACCCAAGCTCCCAGTCGAGTAGTCTACAAGATTTTTAAAGTGTAGCTTATTGTTTTGGTTTCTTTTTTTTTGATGTTTTTGCTTGTTTTCCTTACTCTCCACCTTATATATACTTCATTTGTTCATCAATTGAGGATGAGTAAAGTGAGAGAAACACATTGTAATCCTCCTGTAAGTGAGATTCATCTAGATTGAGAGGGAGCCACAAAATTAGGATTCTTGAGTAAATTGGGGGTTTTCAATTACTCTGGTAATTTCTATAGTTTTTCATTCTCCATTGTTAGAATTGATTAATGTGCGTAATCAAGAACTAATTAATATAATTGTCTTTATTCATTTTGTGGGTTGTATAGTCTAATATTAATTTGATTATAGGATTTTCCCACCTTCTAATTCTTTGTATTTTTTTATCCTTCTTTGTAGATTAGAATCTTTATTGAAGAGCATTTGCTCTAACAATTGGTATCATACCTTGAGTTGAATTCCTTGGGGAAAGCTAGAATTCCATTGATTTGGAATTTATTTGAAATTTCTTGATTTGGTTCTTAGTAGTCATGGGTGTTACAAAGTTTGAGATATAGTTGTTTGATAGGATTGTTCATTTTGGGTTATGAAAACTTAAGATGAAGGCTATCTTGGTGAAAATGGGTATAAGAAAGCTTTGTTGGGGAAGTCCAAGAAACCTTCAAGAATGTCCATGGAAGATTCTAAAGAGATGGATTTGAAGACACTTTCTATGATACATTTGTGTCTATCTAATTGTATACTTAGAGAGGTTATAATGGAGGAGACAATGGCAGGTCTTTAGTTGAAGCCATAGTCATTGTAAATGACTAAATTGGTGGCAAATTGCTTGTTATTGAGGAGTTAGCTTCATGATCTTCATTTTGAGGAAGGTAGTTCTCTTAAATCACATATAGATGAATTTGATTCATTTGTGATGGATTTGTGTAACCTTGATGTGCATCTTGATGATGAGGACCTTGCGATGAAATTGTTATGCTCCCTACCTAAGGAGTACAAGCATTTTAGGGAGATAATTTTGTATGGGAAAGATGTGCTGACTCTTGGGGATGTAAAGGAGGCTTTACTACAAAAGGAGTTGATTGAGAATAAATTGACTCAGAGTGACAAATACTCACAGGATGATAAGGAAATTGTAGCAAAGGGTAGAACAAAGGGGAATAGTTCCAAGTCTTGGGGCAAGAATTTCATTTGCTATAATTGTCATAGAAGGGTCATGTGAAGAGGATTCCCCATTGAAGGGTAAGAACAAAGATAAGGATAATGTTACTTCTTCTTATGAGGATTCGGCGGCCGTTGTTCATAGTGATTGTTATGATGATGTGATAAATCCATATCTACAATACGAGGGGTAGAATAGTCTTTTAGTGAAGGTTCTAAAAAAGGAATATTATGTAACCAATCTAGCAAATGGCAACAAGTTTGTTAGGCTTGTTAGCTATAAATAGTATGATGTAATAATGTGATTGGCATGATTTGAAATATACTACTACATTCTCCTCTCTAATTCTATCTTCCCTCTATTCTATTCTCTGAATTCCTTCCTCTTCCCTATCTAATCCCCCTCTATTCTAATTCTTCTTGCTTCTCTCCACCTTCCTTACTCACTGTACTAGTTGGGTTCATCACCATTGGTATCAGAGCAGCACGTTCCAAATGGGTTCGTTAGATGTTTTCCTTGACAAACTAGGTCCAACTATTTCCCCATTGACGAAACTTCAAACAGCTGTGAAAATATAAAATAATCAACTCATTCAAGTCACAATCTGTACATGAAATGTATGGAAAATGGAGAAAAGGTTTATGTGAATGGTGTGAGGAAAATCTTATTGAAGAGGGTTATTCTAGGCATGAATGTAAGGGAATAGGGCATGGGTATTTTCTTCTCATCTTCAATGAAGGGAGAGAAGATGAATTGCTTGCAATGGTTGAGCCCATATCCAACCCCGTACCCCATCACTACTACCCCTCCAACCACCCAACCTAACACTGTCAAACATCACAAGGAAACTGTATATCATAACATTCAACAACCAAAACAGCCCTACCCAAACTGTTTTGTGCACCATAACAACCCATCCCAGAAACCCAAATTTAACCTCCCTGACACCCTCACTAACCAGGCAGAGTAACTGGGTAGCCTTGTCGGAGTTAATAATGGTGGAGCAACTGGAGGTCGTAGGGATGTGGACAAGAAAGCTCGGAAAAGGCAGAGGAATTCTTGGATTTCAAAGATGAAGGATGAAATGAGTTGTAATGGAATTATAAAAAGAGTAAATGTGTCGGTCAACTTTCAATATGAAGCAATTACTATTAAGGCTATAAAAGAAAATGTAGTGAAAACCAGCTCGAAGGGTGATGGGACATTAATTACACTGGTCATGACATCATCAGGTATGTTTAGCAAAAAGCATCCAGCTGTAATTGTTTAACTGTGCAAGTTTGACAAGATTGATGATAGCTTCATACTTTGGCCAATTTTTGTCAACCAACTCATAAGCAACAATGGCAATAGAGTTATTTTGAGCCATCTAGATGCTTCAAAGGGTAATATTGAATTGCAAATTTTAAATAGCGGTCAACTTTAACAAGAAATCGACACTTGTGATGTGGGGCCAGAAGCTGATTTAGGCACTGGTAGTGATGGGCCACGGATTGATTTGGTTCATTCTTATTTTTTGTCCATCCTAAAAACTTGTTCTTTCAATGAATCACATTATCTTGGGCCAAACACTTTGGGGCTAATAGGCGGTTGGATGGCGGACGAAATTTTCTGTGGGTTTCTGATGAGAATGGACGACAACTGGACCTGGAGTTGGGTTGCTGATGAGTTTGGTAAATTCACCTTAAGAGCTTTTTTTAAAACCATTTAAAAATATCTTCATTTCATTTTTAACCTCGACACTTCTAATCCTCAGTTTCATACATCATTTTTTGTGAAGCCTAAATTGTTTTCAGACTGAATATTCATATTACTCATCAAAGGCGGTTTATCACAAAATATTTTCTCTCACTCATTTTCGGACTGAATTTTTCTTGATGACGGTGGAAGGCCAAGCTAATTTTTATCCACCTTGAGGGCAAGGTGGAACTCCAGGCTGCCCGGTAATGTGATAAATCCATATCTACAATACGAGGGGTATAATAGTCTTTTAGTGAAGGTTCTAGAAAAGGAATATTATGTAACCAATTTAGCAAATGGCAACAAGTTTGTTAGGCTTGTTAGCTATAAATAGTATGATGTAATAATATGATTGGCATGATTTGAAATATACTAATACATTCTCCTCTCTAATTCTATCTTCCCTCTATTCTATTCTCTGAATTCCTTTCCCTTCCCTATCTAATCCCCCTCTATTCTAATTCTTCTTGCTTCTCTCCACCTTCTTTACTCACTGTACTAGCTGGGTTCATCACATATGATTTTGTTCTTGTTGGTGAGTCAAGTGAAAGTTCTAATGATAGATGGATTCTTGATTCGAGTAGTTCTTTTCATGTCACACCTTATAGACATAGGTTTTTCACATATGATTGCGTTTATGGTGGAGTGGTACACATGGGCAACAATGCGGTGCGCAATGTTGTGGGTGTAGGGTCGGTGAGGATAAGAATGTTTTGATGGCATAGTTTACACTTTCTTAAACGTTCATCATATTCCAGATATGAGTAAGAACTTGTTAAAACTAGGTGCCTTGGTTATTGATGGAAGTAGATGCATTCTTGATAAGGATGGATTGGAGGTCACTAAGGAGTCTCAAGTAGTGATGATGGGCTAGAAGAAAAGGTTATTTTATGAGCTAGTTGGGTCAATGGATGATGGGTTGGCAAGATCAAAGGGTTCTTTGTTGTCCGAAAAGCATCATATTTCTTTGTGGCATTTGAAGCATGGGCATATGAGTGAGAGAGACTTGGTGGTTCTATCCATGAATGGTCTATTTGATAAGAGATGTTTGGGTTATATTGGATCTTGTGAACTTGGTGTTCTTTACAAGCAAAGATGGGTTAGCTTCAAGATGGTTGTGAATAGAACACATGTTCTCTTGGTTATAGTCACTTGGGATGTAAATTCTTTTCTTAATGCCATCACATAGTATCTACCAGTGTTTGCTTATTTTGAAGAAAGTGTAGGTTTACTTTTTGGAGCATAGTGATGAGATCTTTAGGGTGTTCAAGGGTTGGATGATTATGACATTCTACCGGGAAGCAAAGTGTTTTTTGTGGATGTATGAGATGTGGATGGATGGTAAGAACAGTTAGAGCTCTACATGGTTTGGCTCATACAAGTGGGATTAGGTGAGATGTTGGATGCCAAAGTGATGAAGTTGGCGCTTTAAGAATACTCCGGAGTATGGTTCTTTGGTGACATGGCTTATGCTTGTATGGGAAACTATTTTGAGTTATGAGTTAAGAACGATGCCTTCTTGGGAAACTCGGGGAGGATCAAGAGGTAGTTGTAGTGGGATTCTTGCACGTTAACATTCATGTTTTTGGTTGCCTTTGCAGAGGTTACTTATCTTTGGGCTTGTGGTTCTTCTAGCGCTAAGAAGAAGGTGGCGGTTGAAGGCGGTGTTACTCTAACAAAGGAGGATGAGATTGATGATGTGTGTGCACCTAGAATAGGTAGAGTCATTTTGTTGTGTACCTTGAAGAAATGGACATCATATTCATTGAGTTATATGTAGGGATGGTCATGGGGCGGGTCCAACCAGACCCGGACCCGGACCCTTTTAATTTTTTGAGATCCAGACCCGGATCCGGACCCTAAGGGTCCAAAATTTTCAGACCCGGACCAGACCCTTCGAATCTGATGGGTCTAGGGTCCTTAATGGGTCTAAAAAAGTCTCTTTGATTTGTCAAATTTGAAACATTTGTAAGTCATTATATTTTTCGTATATTTGTACGAGAGTTATTATCGTATTTTACAAATATTTACTACTAATTTAACATCTAAACTCGCATAGCGTCACCCATATACGCTTAAATTCTATTATAAACACTACTTCGAGTCCATGAAATAAGGGCAATTGGGTTAGCACTTAGCAAGTAGCATATATATTATTTATATATATTATGATTATATGAAAAGAAAATAAGTGTTGGGGGCAAAATTCATACGTAGAAGACAAATAAAATGGACAATTTAATATTTATAAGGGTCCGAGGGGCGGGTCCAGGGTCTAGATATTGGACCCGGACCCGCCAATTGTTTTTTAGATCCAGATCCGACTCGGATCCGATGGGTCTCGAAAAATAAGACCCAGACACTTAAAAAAGGGGCGGGTCCAACAGGGTCCTGGACCCGTGACCATTCCTAGTTATATGGTGGTCGAAGATGGCATAACAATGATGGGTAGCAAAGTGATTTATCAAAGATATGTCAACTTGGTTAGTAGGCGAGCATTGGTGGAATGTGGTATGTGTAGTCATGGTATAGTTTGCATTGATAGGAGGTTGTGGTATTTTCAAGACTTTGTAGCTTGGGGCTCGGTTGCCTTAGGTAGGGTGTTTGCTTATATGGTTTCAACGGGCTTATGGTTGGAGTTGTGGTGGTCTTTGATCGGGGTCGAGTTTGAGCTTGGCTCAAACTCATTTTCTTAGTTTACTCCCTTTAAGGGAGGGGTATCTCTTTGAGGTGGTTTGATCTTATGATGAGTTGTTTTTTGACGATGATTGATTGGTGTCGTTTTGGCGGAATTGAAATTATTTCGTCAAGGCGGAGATTTTTTGGTGTGACTCATAATCTCATTGGTCTTGATGTTGTGTGGAGTATGGCGTGCTTGGAATGAATGGAGATGTGAGGAACTTAAGGAACACAAAGTCAGAATGTTGGTGCACGTTGCTCGAGCCACTCGAGCTATTGGGCTCTAGCTGCTGCTGCGGGCTCGACCAGGCGAGCAAGTTCGCCTGACCCAAGCTCTCAGTCGAGCAGTCTATAGGGTCTTCAATGTGCAGCTTAATGTTTTGTTTTCTTTTTTGCACGTGATGTTTTTGCTTGTTGTCCTCACTCCGCACTTTATATATACTTCATTAGTTTATCAATTGAGGATGAATATAGTGAGAGAAACACATTGTTATCCTCTTGTAAGTGAAATTGATCTAAATAGAGAGGGAGCCACAAAATTAGGGTTTTTGAGTGAATTGGGGGTTTTCAATTACTCGTGTAGTCTCTATAGTTTTCATTCTCCATTGTTAGAATTGATTAGTGTGTGTAATCAAAAACTAATCAATACAATTATCTTCATTTTTTCGATGAGTTACTCTAATATCAATTGATTTTAGGATTTGCCCGCCTTTCGATTTTAGTGTGTTTGATTAATTTCTTTAAATTTTTTTGCGAACTTTATTATTATTTGTAGATTAGAATCTTCATTAAAAATCATTTGCTCTAACAATTATTAAAGCTCCAAGATTGCAGAAATAATGGAGATGAGGTTTGCAAAGACCCACAAGTATAATTTTAGAGGCAGGCCTGGTTTGTTTAAGGTGGAGTCACACAAAAAAAAAAAAAGAAAAAGAAAAGAAAAGAAAAGTACTTAGCAATCAACAACTGCCGCTTGAAAAAGCGATCAGTAAATGTTAGGTGTAACATTTGGGAAATATCATTTTGAAGAATTAAGAACCAAAAACATTTGTGTTAGAGTAAAATTATTTTGTATCAAATACAAGTTGAATTTTGAGGATGATATAATATATTACTAAATATCTACATTTTTTAAAAAATACATCGTTGTCTCCTTGATGTTAGATTGAAGGAACAGGGGATTATAAAGACAAAAAATTATTTACGGATATAAATCAAATTTGAATTTCGAACACGATATTTGTTACTTTGTACATAATCAAAGCATTGCTATATTTACTTCCTCTTTCTTTTATTTATACCCATTTTTCTGTAATTAAATATTATTATAGTAAATTTAGTTATTATTATAGTAAATTTAGTTCTAATTTAAGGTAAATAATAAAATCGGTGATAAGAAACTATACTAGCAACCTATCCAATTTAATGTAGATATTTTTGAAATCAATGATTGAACCGTGCAAAGTATAAATATCTTTTCTTGGACAAAAAACATATTACTCAATTCTTTTGCATATCGCTCGTGTTATACATAATAATTCGATCCTCGATTTCGAATGCATATCCCATTTCCTCGCAAGATTATGAAAATACACGAGAAGCAACCAAATGTATTGTATGTGCCAATTGCCATTTAGCTAATAAGCCCGTGATATTGAAGTTTCACAAGCAATCCTTCCAAATTCTGTATTTGAATGTGAGAGCTTTTTCATGAGGGATTTGAATTGACCCTATCAAATCGAATTTAGATGAAAAAAACGATAGACAATATTTCTTTTCAGAGCTATCGCTCCAGCAAAGAAATTATTCTTGCTGATCCTTGGAAAAATAGAGTGAAATTACCTTTCTTATTTTTTCCATGAATCCTGCCATTTAAAGAGATGTTTATGTTGGAAATACTTCACGTGTGAGACAAGATCCCACATTGATAAAATAGTGAGTTGTTGACTTGCATATATAATTGGTGTATGTGCAAGTCAACGCTCTTGACCCGTGGATTTGTGAGCCTGAGCCCACGGGTTTCCCGTGTCCACACGAGTAGGCCAAGGTGAGATTATGTGACGAATTGTCACGGCCTAATAGTTTATTTCTTAAAATTATATTCTTAAAATATAGTATAATAAGCATATTTGGAATTAGGTTTATTAATTTGGTGATTGATTGTTTCTTAGGAACTGTTGATGATCTTTGATAGTGTATTGAGTAGGAGGGGCATAATTGATTCAGTTTACGTTAATTTTCCTGGTGCTGGTGCTGGTTGGTTCCGTATTTTACCACGATTTGTTACAAACTTTCATGATGTGACTCCGGGTCGACTGAAGCAATTATTGACGGATTTATTTGCTACCGGTTACATTCTTGATCCCCCTACCAACCAACAAATATGGAGCCGAGTCAATATCCAAGACGTTTTTGATAATTTCCCTCGTAACACTCGTATTGTTGGTTTGTTCATTTTTCTAAATAACTCTTTTAATTATTAATTTGTATTTTCCCTTTATTTAGTCTATTAGTCTCATTTACTTTATTGCACTTGTTGAGATAATATTTTTAACCTTTAATAACTTATATTATGTATAATTATTATAGAAAGATATTTTTTATTTTTACTTTTTATAGAAAGTGAAAGAGAAGGTCTAGAACCCAACAATGGTAGAAACTAGATGTGGAAGATGATTAAACACAGTGTATAATCAAGAGAAGCAAGAAACAACAACACACAAGTGTTTATGAGGTATCTAATGTACCTCTCCCTCAAAAGATGATTACTTTTATTAATATAATCTGAAGAATTGTATAAAGATAGGGTTTTGGTTTAGGAATACTTGTTTGTATTAAATTTCAAATGAATACATTGACTTCATATATACAAGGCCATATATCCAAATATGGTAGGAAGACTAGTCTATGTAAAAAGTAAACTAATTAACATACTCAAAATAATTATTTAATTTCTACTTCTACATTTCTACACTTCCCCTCAAGTGAGGTCTTTGGGTCACCAATACCTAACTTGTATAAAGTCTGTTGGAATGCTTCTGAAGTAACTGCCTTTGTAAGGATGTCTGCTAACTGGTCTTTAGATCTCACAAAAGTAAGATTTATTATCTGCTTCTCCAAATTCTTCTTTATGAAATGTCTATCGATCTTTACATGCTTTGTTCGATTATGTTGGACCGGGGTTCTCTGAAATGTTGTTGCGGCTTTGTTATCACAAAACAGCTCGCATGTCTTCTTCTGCGGAAAGTGTAATTCACACAGGAGCTTTCTTAACCACATAATCTCCGTGATTCCTTTGGCGATGCCCCTAAATTCTGCCTCTGCACTTGATAAGGCTACTACTTTCTACTTCTTGCTTTTCCACGTAACCAAGTTTTCTCCAAGCAGTGTAAAGTACCCTGAAGTGATTGTTTTTCTTGAACAGAATCCCTTTGCTACTTGTTCCTTTTAGATACCTCAAGATCCTCATCACAGCACTCATATGATGTATTTGTGGTTGGTGCATAAACCTACTCACTATTCCAACTGCATTCGCAATATCCGGTCGTGTGTGAGAGAGGTATATGAGCTTGCCAACCATTCTCTGATATTGCCCCCCTATCAACTAATTTTTCTCCTTCAATCATCTAGAGACCATGGTTCGCAACAATGGGAGTCTCTGCAGGTTTGCAGTCAATCATGCCGGTTTCTGCTAGCAAATCAAGGATGTATTTTCTTTGACTGATGAATATACCTCCTTTGGATCTTAGTACTTCAATTCCAAGGAAGTACTTAAGTCGCCCCAAGTCTTTCATTTCAAATTCGCGAAACAATTGCTCCTTAAGTACATAAATGATCAGACAAGTAATACGACTGTTTTTCCTCTTAAGGAATAAGGTGTGATCAGAATTGCTTTGCTTGTACTCAAACTTTGTCATTGCTGCGGTGAATCTCCCAAACCAGGCTATAGGAGATTGTTTTAGGCCATAAAGAGCCTTATTCAACTTGCAGCCTTCTCCTGTATTATAGTCATCTGAGAAACCCGGAGGAGCCTTCATGTACATTTCTTCTTCAATTTTCCCGTGTAGGAAGGCATTCTTCAAATCAAACTGGTGTAGAGGCTAGTCTTTGTTTGCTGCAATAGAGAAGGTGTACCCTTGTGCTACCAATCTTTGCCACTGGAGAGAAGGTGTCGGAGTAATCCACTCCATAAGTCTGAGTGTACCCTTGTGCTACCAATCTGGCTTTATACCGCTCAATGGTGTCATCTGCCTGATATTTGATGGTATATAGTATATACCCATTTGCATCCAACTGACGTCATCCCCTTTGGTATCTCACATCTTTTTCATGTTTCATTTCTGTCAAGAGCTGAGATTTCTTCTTCCATTGCCCTTTTCCAGTTCGGATCTCTAAGAGCTTCTTCAACCGTACGAGGCACATAATTGGAATAGAGAGAAGTATTGAAGGCAACAGCTATTTGCGAGAGATTCTCATCACTTTCTTTGTTCACTAGGTATCTTGATCGTTGTGCTTCATACTCTGGATCATATCTCCTTGGAGGAACACCCCTCGTACTCCTTGGGGGTAACTCATATCTGCGAGGTGACTCAGCACTAGGAACTTCATTAGCAACATCAATCAAAGTCTCAGTCTCAGGAATTATCTCTTGTTCAAATTGTTCCCCAGATGCTTCAGACATGATAGGAGTAGTCTGAGAAGGAGAATGTACTATATCATCAGCGACACCAACTGTGGGATTACCTATTTTTTCTGTAGGATCATGATCAATTATAGGATCTAGATTGATAGCAGTCGGATATGTAAGCCAGCGTAGGTCGTCACCATTCACAGTATCTCCTTGAGGACTAAGCTGGGGGTAATAGTATGAAATCTCAAAAAAGTCACAGTCCATGGTGGTGTACATTTTGTTGTGTATCGGATCAAAACGTCGATAGCCTTTCTGATTGACCCCATATCCAAGAAAAACACACTTAACAGCACGAGGTTCGAGTTTCTTCGAGCTTGTTTAGGAAGGTGAACATATACAACACACCCAAATACTCGAGAGGTAAGGGGTGAGAAGATGGAATAGTAGTATGTGTCTGAAAAGTTTCTAAGGCGGTTTTGAAGTAGCGGGCTTTTGTGGGAAGGCAGTTAGTCAGGTAGGTGGTAGTGGTAACTGCTTCTGGCCAAAAATGAGTTGGGACATGAGATTTTAACATAAGTGCTCGGGTCATCTCAAGGAGTATGCGGTTTTTCCGCTCTGCAACCCCGTTCTGTTGTGGGGTGTTTGGGCAAGTGGTCTGATGAATCATGCCATGAGCTGAAATGAAGTGTTTCATGTCTAAGTTTATGTATTCCCCTCTATTGTTTGACCTAAGATTTTGAGGTTGGGTTTGGAATTGAGTTATGAGCATATTATAAAATTTCACAAAAATATCAAACACCTCAGATTTATGTTTCAAAATATACACCCAACTCATGCGAGTACAATCATCCATAAACAGGACAAAGTACGAAAGCCCATGTGTATTAGAATCAGGAGCTGGACCCCAAACATCAGAATGAATCAAAACAAATGGTTTTATACTATGGGTCAGGCTCGGAAAATAAGTATGCTTATGACTCTTTGCTAGGACACATGCCTCACAATCCAGGGGTGCATTACAATTATTAAGGGATGGAAAGAGACGTTTCAAATACCCCAGTGAAGGATGACCTAGACGCCTATGCCACATCCACATTTGATGATCAGGTGACCCATGAGCAAGCAAAGTGTGACCCTTTTTAGTCATCTCATCCACATAGTACAAGCCTCCCCGTTCAGTACCACGTCTAATAATTTTCCCAGTCTGAGCATCCTGCACAACACAATCAGTGGAAGACATAATAATAGTACAATTAAGCTCTTTAGTCAATTGGCTAACAGATAACAATTTGTGTGTTAAGCTTGGAATCAAAAGACAGTTTGGTAAATGAATGGACGGAGAAATTGCGATAGTCCCAGCTCGTGTAACGCCAACTCGTTCCCCATTCGCAGTTTGAATTTGAGTACGGCTAGTTGTCGTAGTATGTAAAAGGTCGGAGGGCTCATAGGTCATACTATCAGTGGCTCTACAGTCGAAAATCCATGATGAGGATGACAGTGGACAAAGATGGCTTATGGATGATTTGGTTTTTTTTTGGCTTGTTTTGTGCATGTGGGCCATGAGAAACAAATAACCCACAAGAATTAGATGCCACGTTTAGGGTTTGCTTTTGTGTATTTTTGGTGTGGGTTTTTCAAGTGGACCATGGGAGAAACAAGACCCAAAGTTAGTGGAGGGCCTTTGCATTTTTAAAGAAAAGGCACGGTTTGGATTTGTATGATTTTTGGTGTCTCTTGGTTGACGGCTTGGGGATAGGGTTTTCAAGGGGTTTGATTATATTTGTTCCGTCTCCCATCTCATCTCTCTCTCTCTCTCCTGTTCTTGGTTTTCTCTACCTGCTTTCATGACTCCTCCTTCTCCAAGTTCATCCTCCGCTTTCTTGTGCGACCCATTTTGTTCGAATAAGACGGCTGTGTCTCTTTGCCATCTGTCGTGAAGAGCATGCGCCACAGGCCACGCCGCCAGTTCCTAATTGTGGTTCCTTGGTGGCGGCTTGCCGGTGGTTGCTACCACGGTGGGTTTGTTTTATATGTTTCTCAACTGATCTTGTAGTAAGGTAAGATGGCCGGAATATCATTGGAAAATACCACAAAGTACGGTATTTTTGGGTGGATTTTTGGTGCTTTGTTTTGTTGGATTTGATTTTGGCTTTGGGTTTCGGCAGTATAGCACCGCCTGTGCCGTGTCTTGTCGGAATTTTTTTTGATTTTGATAGCTTTTTGTTGGTGCTGAACCAATTTGATTGCAACAGAAAGTTTGGTGATGTATATCGTTTTCTAATATCCACAGGTAAGTTGTTTGGTAAATGATGAGAACCGAAAAATTCGTCGAATCCCGGATCTGAACCTTATGGCCCTGTTACCATGAAGAATTGTATAAAGATAGGGTTTTGGTTTAGGAATACTGGTTTGTATTAAATTTCAAATGAATACATTGACTCCATATATACAACGCCATATATCCAAATATGGTAGGAAAACTAGTCTATGTAAAAAGTAAACTAAATAACATACTCAAAATAATTATTTAATTTCTACTTCTACTTTTCTACATAATCAACATTACATCAAGACTAACCAAACACACTTGAGAACAAGCTCTTAAGATGGTGAATTTATTCAACAATGAAAGTCACCCACAATCTAATACAAACAAGAAGAGACTCTCTTGGTTCTCAAACCCTAGTCACGTGTATTAGCCTCACCACTCTCTCTCTTCACTCTCGATAGTGCAAGATATAGTGTGCTTGATCAAGTGATCGAACCCATCACCGAGACCACGGAAATTGGGTCTTGAGTCAATAGAAAGATATTATTAATTCTTACATTAAGACAATAAAATAAGATCTCTCCTAACTATATTCTAAACTATAGCTTATTAATGAAATAAAAAATACTTCTAAAAGTTATTAATAAATAATAATTGCAAAGTTAAGGAGACTAATAGATAAAATAGAATGGACTATTGAATTTATTAATAACAATGATTGAATTTTTTATAATGTAGGATGTCTCTCCGGAGAAGTTGCTAATAATTTTGTTCATTATGATGAATACATCGCATCACATATACAGCATGATCATTCTTATGTATTTGTGGTAATACTCCCTTTTCTTATCTTTTTATGTATTTTTTTCTCTTATTATTTGAATGCGATTTTTTCTTAGAAATTGCTAAAATGAATTAATATTTGCTTGATCTATCAAAATTAAATTCTCTGTATGTCTTTCTAATAATCTCATTTATCATATATATATATATATATATATATATATATATATATATATATATATATATATATATATATATATATATATATATGTATATATGAAAAAGTTCCAGTGAGAACCATCCGACAACCGTGAAAACCAATCAGTTTTACAAAAAAGTGTTACTTTTTACTAAAAAGGTGTTATTTTTGGGTAAAAAGGTGTTACTATATTTTATGATACTATTGGCAAAAAAGTGTTACTTTAAGAAAAAAAATTCTGAAAAAAACACATAAAAAAATATTACTTTTGTTTTAAAAGAAAGTTGTTACTTTTTAGCATAAAAAGTGTTACTTTCAAAAAAAAAAAAAAATTCAAAAAAATAAAACTATTAAAAAATAACACGTTTTTTTTTAAAAGTAACACAGTTTTATTTAATAAAAAATATGAGAACGTGAGAACCAATCAGCCCTACCATTGTTGCGCATCACTCGACATCAGCCAACCCCAATTGAAATCGGCCCAACCTTCAGCCCTACCATTGTTAAGAAACAATTAAAAGGGTTGGGGACTTGGGGTTAGGCTGTGAGGGATGGAAGTGGTGGTGGCTACACTGGTTGTCTGGCTGGAAGGAGAAGAGGTGGTGGTTGGGTTGGAGTTGTGGTGGTTGGGTTAGGGTGGAAGAATGGGTATGGGTCGGTTTTGATTTTTTGTTTTTTAAATCTAATTTTCCTTCTTATGTTTGCAAATGTGACCTACTCTCATAGGTTACCAAGTTGAAGGGCGTGACATGAACAAATCCAAGTGAAAATTAAGATTATTTAAAAATTAGTGATGGTTGGACTATTTCTGGCGAATGAATGATAGTTGAAATTATTTTGAGCAAAATTTTCTTAATAATATTTGGATTTATTTTTAGTAATTATACCGAATATATAGGTTTATTTAAAAATAATTAATAATTTAGATTTATTTAAAAATAATTAATAATTTAGGTTTCTTTTTTGCAAGACGATTGATTTATTTTTGAGAAATTTTTTTTAATTGAAATCTAAATGCGTTTAATGATTTTAGGTGGGAATATTTGCTGGTGGAATCATTGAGAGATTCATTCATGAAAATGTGAAAGGTTAGTGTTATATGTATAATTATCATAATTATAATATCTATTTATAATAAAGAAATTGACTAATTCATCTATTTTTTGTAATATTGCAGTTTCCAACTATTCGTTAAGAACTTACAATTGTATTTCCAACATTATTTCTGGTTTGCAAAAAAAATGGAATATATGGTAAGTTGAACTGAACGACAAAGATGATAATACAATCGGTCTTTCTTGTATGAAACCGTCTCACGGTAAGACGTCCTTAAAAAAAGAAGCTTATAAGCTAAAAATTTCTATTATTGGGATATTTAACCCAGAGGTATATCTCGCGATGAAACCATCTCATACAAGAATATGTGTAATCGTTTAATAGTGAGTTAAAGATAATAATTATTTATAACATTTGTTTGGAACAAACGATATTAATAATATTTTTTTATTAATAGTAATTTGCTTGAAGGGTTTACAATGGTGTATAATAAATTGATATCTAACAAGCTTTACAATGATGCAGAATGCAACAGCTTAGAGGCTTATTGTAAGGCGAGATCAAATCACAAGTAAACGTATCCTCTGGAGGTCCATCCTCATACTTCTAAAACATGATCATACTCAGAAGTAGAATGCAACAACAGTACAGTTACAGTTTGAGTATTCGTTCATATCTTAAATGCAAATAGATAGTATTCGCTCTTTTTTTTTCGTGGTAATGTGGTATACAAAGTTTTCTTTGGCCAAAGCCAAAAATGCTGCATCAGATAGAGTTTTCCAAGTTTAAAGAAAATGCTATCTCCATTTTATTGACCCAAAATGCTCTTTTTGTTAGAAGCTTATTTATATACACAAAAACTTGGACGAGACCGTCCTACTCTAAGATGAGATCTGGGCCGGCCCATTGTTAGGCGCGTGTACTACACGCGCGCGCTTTGCCCTCCAGATTTCGTTTTTTTGTTTTTTTCATTTTTCTGGAAAAATTTCAATTTGGACCTTAAAGGTATCAATTTTGACCTTAAAGATATCAATTTCAATGTAAAATAGTACTTAAACATATCAATTAAAGTAAAATTTTCAATTTGAACCTATAAGTAATCAATTGTGGCGTTAAACTGATCAATTTCTACCTAAGTATTTGATGTTTTATGATCTAGCTCAATTTGGAACGTATAAGCTTCAATTATCGTTTTCAATATAAGTATTTCAAAGTCTATTGCGTTGATCTTCTGTTGTACAATCCATATTTGCTCAGTTGTGCATTGATCTTCTGTTGTACAATTCATATTTGCTCAGTTGTGCATTGATCTTCTATGTACAATTCATATTTGCTCAGTTGTGCATTGATCTTCTGTTGTACAATTCATATTTTATACAATGATGATTTGATTAGGTTTTAATTATGCTTTTATTTTGCTCAATTATGCTCTTACTTTGCTCAGTTTTGCATTCAAGTTTAGAATATGTATATTAAATTACATTAATGTAGTTCATACAAAGTGTGATCAATTTTTCCATTAAATTGTTCAGTTTCATGATTAAATTGTTCAGTTCTCCATTGCGCAAGATTTTAAGCATAATTCATGTTATTCTGATCTACATGCATGATTAAATTTTTCCATTAAATTGTTCAGTTTCATGATTAATGTAGTTCATACAGGTATATTTTTATAGTATTCAGTTTCATTGTTAATTTATTCAATTCTCATTTTATATTATTCAGTTTTATGATTACCTTATTTGTCAAGATTATTACTTAGTCAGTAATGTGTATCAGTTTCATTGTTAATAGCCTCAATTTGAATCTTAACAGAGTCTGGTTTGATTATGACATATAATTTGACAATGATATTTTATAATCTAACTCAATTTTGAACTTCTAATATTCAATTATCGTTTTAAAAATAAGTATTCAAATTGTATAGATATATTGTACGTATAACATTTAGTTCAAATTTAATTATTGATAGTTTTATTGACAATTCATTTGTTGTTTGAATTATTCATCCATAAAATGATAGATTTAACACCATTTTATATAACTTCGTTCTGAAATTTTGAAGCAGAACCATATATTAGGTAGAAATTCATCACTTTAACGTCAAAATTGATCACTTATAGGTTCAAATTGAAACTTTTACTTTAATTGATATGTTTAATACTATTTTAAATTGAAATTGATATCTTTAAGGTCAAAACTAATACCTTTATAATTAAAATTGAAAAATGCCCAGAAGATGGAATCAAAGAGAGAAAGCATGTAATTGGGCTGGCCCACTCTTGTCTCAACTTGAGACGATCTCGCCCAAGACCAACTAATTTTTATAAGTATTTTTATTTGGATCGATTAAATAAATAAAAGCTAGTATAAAACCCTGTTATTCCATCCCTTGAGGCCTGAGGCATAATCTATTCACATGTCACTTGAATCACCTCGCCTGCCCTATATAAACCAATATTTATCACCATCGTTATATATATATATATATATATATATATATATATATATATATATATAGATAGATAGATAGATAGATAGATAGATAGATAGATAGATAGATAGATAAATAGATAGATACAGGCCCGGTTTTGAGCCCATTTCGGGTAGCCAACCGCCTAGGGCCTCCAGAAATAAGGGGCCTCAAATATTAAATTATGCAATCAATAAAAGAGAATATTATTGGAAGAGATGGTAAGAGTCCTACCTGCTATACAGCAGACCAAGGTTCGATTCTTTTATGGTAGAGAAGAAGTTATGTCAAAAAAAAGTAGGACATTATGGGTATGATGGAAGGTGGCGAAAAAGCATGGTAAGTTAATGTGATTAGTGGGTAGTTATTATAGCGTTGAGGAATTTAGTTACTTGGTGATCAAGCAATACATATAAAAAGTCGTAAAAGTCAAGGTAAACTAGAATGTCAACGGCAAAGTTGTTAAAATCGTGATTCTACTTAGAATCGTTTAAAAAGGTAGAATCGAATCGGTAGAATCGAATCGTAGAATCGTACGATTCTACAAATAAACTTAAAAATATCAAAAATATCTAGTTTCTTATCATTATTATCCTATTCAAAAGTTTAAATTTATGAATTCAAATTTCTTTGACTTTATTTTTAAGAATATAACAAAAACTTTTCAATAATTAGTTTAAATCTTCATACCTGTAACAGATTCGGCAATCTCGATACAAAATTAATATTTAATAATAATGTTTATACAAAATTTATTACGGAAGTCTTAAAATGTTGAACTGTTAAAAACTTTATATCATAAAAACTAAAACTATTTTTGAATAAAAGTAAAATATTACATCCGATAAGAAACATCGTTTGCTAAAAAATTAAAAAAAAAAAAGTAAAAGTACATCAAAATCAAGTCATAAATAAAGACACAAAAAGCAGCTAAGTTCTCGCTAAATAATAATTGCTGCGGCCTGGATCGGAACCTGAAACTAAATCCTGCAAAATGCTGTCATCCATGATACGGATGACAGCCGATTGAATCAGTCAGCGGTAACGCCGAGCATAACATCCTATCCAACTCAAAGTATGAAAATTATACACTACATTTACAAAATAATAATTTAAGTGCGAACTTCAAATTAATTGACACCACTTTATACTTTTATTATATTCTTTTACTGTTTCATACTATTAAGTAATTAAGATACCATTCTCAATCCTGACAGAAGTACGTTACTGCCACTTATGCAATTTGGTAATCTTGAAACTCAAGTAAGTTCATTTGGTTAATACTCATAATCGTACCATGATTCATAGGATAAACACTAATCAAGTTCATCACAAATCAACAAGCACAACAATATGACACCTGATATATGTAAGGGTCTGGTTAGGTGAGGACCGTAGCCCTAAACCCTAACTGTGGTGGGAGTCGTCACCCCTCCAATACAATGTTTATGCTCGAGCTCCACAGGATAGGTAGCGAACCCCTTGTCTTACACCGCATTTTACGTGCCGGCCAACATGGACGCCGGGATTTTACATGCCGGTCCATTGTTCGACATTACCTTACTTTCAGGGTCATTCAATCAATCCTCATTCACACAAGTGCATCACATTTTTTTTATTACTACAAGTTGACTTTGACCAACTTAGGTGGTAACTTTATTTATTTATTTGATATAATTCTTGATCATATTGTTTAATTAGCTTTATGTCTTTATATGTTCAGTACTTAATTTTTTTTACACATTATATTTTATTTATAACTTTATTTTAACAGCTCACTAAATTCATACTAATAAATTAATTAATTTAATATTTTATTAATAGTCTCCAAATTAGTATTTTCTATAAGTAGCGACTAAAATCTATTGCTCTTGAAATAAGTTCTCAAAATCAACATTTCCAACTTTCATCATCATCATCATCATCATACCCAGTGTTCCCGCACATAGATACTCTATGGTCAGGGTCCGGGGAAGGAAGGTCGACGGCGTCAAGCATAAGGATCATATAAAAATTTATAAACGATACAGGTAAAAGGGGCAGTGACTAGCGCTGACGAAACACACAAAACAGTAACAAACAAAACTAGTAATCTAGGACGTGAATAAGGCGCCGCCATGTGGCTCTATCCCTGGTTAGGTCCTTAGAGAGGTGTAGTTCGAGCAGGTCGTTGTTGATCTGCTCCTCCCACGTCCTCTTAGGTCTTCCCCGGCTTCTCTTGCCCTTCACTTTGATGCGTTCAACCGTTCTCACTGGGGCGTCATGGGTGCTTCTCTGCACATGCCCAAACCATCTGAGCCTGTTCTCCCGCATCTTTGCAGAGAGAGGTGCAACCCTTAACTTCTCCCTAAACTCCTGATTTCTAATCCTGTCCATCCTTGTCTTACCACACATCCATCTCAGCATGCGCATCTCTGTTACATCCATTCTCTGCTCGAAAGCCTTCTTTACAGGCCAACACTCTGTTCCGTACAACAAAGCCGGCCTAATCGCAACGCGGTAGAATTTCCCTTTTAGTCTACTAGGAAATCTTTTATCACAAAGCACCCCAGTCGCTGCTCTCCAACTTTAAAACAAATAAACATTTATTCTTTTCACCAAATCAATTATTCTAATTAAAATTCAAGTTAAAATTTCATCCATTGGATAAGTTTACAAAATTCAACAAGTTCACCAAAAATAATCATTTCAAGTTTGGAAAAACAAATAAACTTTATTAGATTCGCAAAATCAACATTCTAGTTATAAAACAAATAAAACTATTCACAAAAATCAATATTTCACACATAGTTTAAGAGGCAAGTTTACTAATTAAATTACTTTTACATCTTTTTATATAAATTTTGGTTAAATAATTACCAAATAAAATATTTTGTACTACATAGTAATTAAATGCCACAAAGTTTCTTTTTATTATGAAAGCTCATATATTCAAGAAAATCACTTTAATATTTAATAACTTATAAGAACTTCTCAAAATTAACTTTTTATATTGTGTTTTAAAATTGTCACAAAAATAGCTTGTAAAAATTTTTTAAAAAAATAAATCAAACTCTTTTTATTTTTAATATGATAACGGTCGAATGGCCTATGAATATTTTTGGGTCTTTTCACTAAAAATAAAAATTACTTCACTTAATTTATTATACTAAATCCTAGGTTTATATATATTTAACACAACCAATAAAAAAATAGAAACTTTACACAATAACTTAGAAATTTACTATAACTTTAAGGAAAACTATAACATTAAATTAAATTATAATAACAACATTCTTTATATAGCCATACTTTATAAACATACGTTCATTAAATAATTTATTACCTTATAAACTAGTTTGAAGGCTAATGTAAACGTACTAATAAAAGTTCTTAACATAAAAGTTCTTAAATATAGTAACATTTTTAATATAACAAATAATTCATAAACATACTGGCACTAGTTTATAACAAAAAGTATACTTAATATCACTACAATATAATTTTTCACCCAACTTCCTAAACTTGTTTAAAGATTACTAAATTAACATACTACAATACTTTTAGCATAAATATATTTAATATATTCTTAATTATAATTTCATCAAACTAATTTCTTACTTAAACATAATCAACATATTTCATACTTTGTATATTATAATGTAAATATAAAGTGAAATTCCACATAAAGAGTAGGGTAAGAAGTTATACCATACTAACACCAAGGATTAGTACTAAGTACTAATTAGGAAAATAATAAGATATAAGACCCTCCAAAATAGATAATAATGCTCCAAAGATAATTAATCCAAGCTCCCAAAATAAATAAATCTCAACTTTAAAAATAATGATACATAATGTACCCAAAATAATAACCCAATAATGCTCCAAAATGATGATGACTTAACTAAATAAAGAGTGTTCTAAACTCCATCTTCTTGAATTTCTTCAACTAATAATAAATGTATTAAGTTTGTAAGATTTTAGTGAAGAGAAGATATAAGAAGAATGTTAGAAAGATTTGATAATGAAGGTGAAATTGTTCTTATGTCCAAGGGGGTATTTATAATAGATTTTTGGGCAATTTCTAGTAAATTGTATGAATAAGAAAGTTAGGAGTATGGAAGAAGGTTAACTTGTGTAAGTGGTTTGGAGTGTGTAAGTGTATGTGTAAGAGTTGGAGTGTAGAAGTAAAACTTGTAAGAGTTAGAGTGTGTAAGTAGATGTATAAGAGATGAAGTGTAGAAGGTTAGATTTTGTAAGTAATGAACATCATGGGTTAAATAGAAATGATTTTGGTTCAACAAATTTTTATTCTAGTATGTACAAGTAAATATATAATAATTAGTAATTTTGATCATGAAAATATGATAGTTTACTTGGAAAATTTTGCTTAAAACTATATTTAAAGTTGATAAAAAAATATATGGCTCTTTTTTAAATATAAAATAATTAAATTTAAATTTAAGGTTAAATTGATAAGTGGTAATGTTAGTTTTAAAGAAAAAAAAACAAAACAAAACATTTTACAAAATCGTAAATTTAATAATAAAACCTTACTTTTCGTAATAAAATAACAAAATAATATTTTAGTGCTCATAAAAAAACATTCAAAGAAAATATTATTTTAAACTTTAATATTTAAAAGAAATTACAAAATCGGAAACGGTTAAGGAATTAAAGATGATTAGAAATGAATAACCAAAGGATTAGGAATTTGAATTGAAGATTTAGAATAATTAATCGGAAGATTAAAATTGAGATTTTTGAGTCTGTTACAATACCGATTAAAAAATTTGTTTTTTAAGAGTTTTCATGATGGACAATTTGAAATTTATGTGTATATGTTAAACAGATTAGCAAAATATGGTACATAAGAAAAATAAAAATTAATTCTTACTATATAAGTAGAACCGGATCATCAAATCGTAGAATCGTGTTATGATTCTACCTCTAAAAATTTTATTCCAACTAGAATCGTAAGATTCTACAACTTTAATATTCTACATGCGATTCAAATGGCTCGCTTGTTTTTGGATCGTAAAATCGTAGAATCGTAGATTGAATCGCGATTTTAACAACCATGGTCAACGGGATATTTAGGTAATTTTAAAATCATTTTATATAACTTCGTTCTAAAATTTTGAAGCAGAACCATATATTAGGTAGAAATTCATCACTTTAACGTCAAAATTGATCACTTATAGGTTCAAATTGAAACTTTTACTTTAATTGATATGTTTAATACTATTTTAAATTGAAATTGATATCTTTAAGGTCAAAACTAATACCTTTATGATTAAAATTGAAAAATGCCCAGAAGATGGAATCAAAGAGAGAAAGCATGTAATTGGGCCGGCCCACTCTTGTCTCAACTTGAGACGGTCTCGCCCAAGACCAACTAATTTTTATAAGTATTTTTATTTGGATCGATTAAATAAATAAAAGCTAGTATAAAACCCTGTTATTCCATCCCTTGAGGCCTGAGGCTTAATCTGTTCACATGTCACTTGAATCACCTCGCCTGCCCTATATAAACCAATATTTATCAGCATCGTTATATATATATATATATATATATATATATATATATATATATATATATATATATATATATATATATATATATATATATATATATAAATTTATAATAATTATAAGTACTTACCAAGATTCTAGTTTTTCCTACTTATATTCTTCTAGTACTATAAAAATGTGTTAGAAATGATGAAAATGTTCTTCAAATCTAAGAAAACTTAGCATCATATTATTTACTTATATTAAATTGGAATAATAAAATCTTAAGATGCTGAGTTTACTTAGGTTTCAGAAACATATATTTAACATTTTCACTTTTTCATCTTACATACGAGGAAATAATTAAGAAAAAAAAAACTATATATATTTAGTACTTATAATTTTTACGGAAAAATTGCTGTGTGGAAAGCTAATTAAAATTTTATTTTTAATAATATGCATTATGTATTTTGTTATAATATACTTCCTCCGTTCCATAATACTTGCTACATTTTACTTTTTTACGCAATCCAATGCACTATTTTGTTCATTTATATGTCGAATTATACACATTTAAAAATTATAAAAAGTTTATATCATGAAAGTATGCGAATAGACGATTCAAACAAGATCTCACTTGACTACTATTACTTACATATTAGCCGCAATCTATAAAATAAGCTTAAATGATGAATAGTGCCCAAAAATAAAATGTAGCAAGTATTTCGGAACGAAGAAAGTATGTTATATTTAATTTTTATTAAAAAAATTTAATGAGCTTTTGGAGGCCATTTCTTTGTAATAATTATGAGTACTTACCCGAAATAGTTGTTTTTCTTAATTATTCTCTTGTATTGTATCATATCATACAATACTATAAAAGTCTTGGAAAATTCCAAGTGTCATTATTTAAAGAGGCATGAAAATATTTATCAAATTTAGAATCTAATATTTTTGTTTAAGTTTGAAACTAAATTATGTATACTATTTGTATGATATACTATAGCAATTGTATTTTGTTAACTTAGAATTTAATATGTTCAATTGAATGAAAAAAAAAATATGTATCCGGTAAGTAATTAAAATAAACATCCATAATCATGTTTTGATTTAAAAATTCATGAATTTGGTAAATTTAAGAACGATAGTACTTATACAGTACTTACATTATTATTTGAATTTGTTTTTATATATATTTCGTACAAACAAATTCGTGCATTGCACGAATTTCTATACTAGTATATTATAAAAACTGTTTTAGAAATAATTAAAATATGTTCCTCAAATCTAATGAAATTGAGCATCGTATTATTTTACTTATGTGAAGTTGCAACAATTAAATCTTACTTAAAAAGCATAATTTTTTATTTGCAATTTGTTGGTTTTCCACGATATTGCTAATTGCGGTCTACATGTATATTATAAGGCTGTAAATCGCACTATCGGGGGACCGAGAAGCTGCGATTCGTAACGTATTCTTAGTAACTTTTGATGTTGCAACAAAAGCACCAAGTAAAATAAAATCTACGATGCTTAACTACGTCAGATTTGAAGAAACATATATTTAATGTTTTCAATTTTTATAGTACGTACGACGAAATATTTATGAAATAACACTAATTCAATTTAGTACTTATAATTTTTACCAAAACAATGGCCCTCCAAAAAACTCATTAAAATTTTTTTTTAAATAAATCGACTAGATAGCGATGTTGTGACGCCACAATTCCCACACCAGGCTGCCCCTCCCCGGCCCAAATGGTGAACGAGAGGCTCGATCATCTACAGGGGGTCCTTGACTGACTTGAGGCCCGCCTCAACGAGCACATTAAAAGGGAGGAGCATGATGCCCTTGCGGAGGAGCAACGCAAGACGAGGCAATAAGGCTTTGTATATATTAACTCAAGGCTTGGGCTGTAAAGAATAGATCTGGCCTAATTGTGAGAAAATTAAGCTTACCTACCAAACTTCTATACTTAGTGGGTTCAGAATATAAAGGTGAATTAAATGATTGGAGTTTAAAGTTGAGATGTAAGGGAGTGGCAACTTTCTTAAAAGTGTTTAGTCTCGAGTCTCCTAAATTAAAGCTCATTGGTAAAATTTCCTTCGACTTAAGACAATGCCTTCAACTAAGTATGTGAATTCTAAACCCAAAAATAATTTAGTTTACCTAAGTCTTTTATACTACAAATATTGTGTAAGTGAGATTTTAGTGATTATTCATATGATCACCATATATCCACATAAACAACATCCATATTAATAGTAGAAGGTGGTTTCTTAATGGATAAGGAATAGTCATTCAAGACTGAACATAACCTAAATTGATCAACTCAATGGTGAGTTTAGCAAACCATTGCCTAGAAGATTGTTTAAAGACCATAAAGTGGTTTATTTAATTTACAAACAAGATTATGAGAGACATTTAAACCTTTAGGTATCTTCATGTACACCTCTTCATAGAGATCCTTATAGAGAAAAGCATTGATGACATCAAGTTGAAATAAAAACCAATTCTTGGAAGCAGCTAAAGCAATCAAACACCTAACAGTAGTCATCTTAACAACAGGTGAAAATGTTTCTTCAAAATCGATGCCATATTTCTAGTGGTAATCTTTGGCTACTAACCTAGCTTTGTATCTTTCTAATGTACCGTCAGATTTTAATTTTATCTTATAAACCCATTTAGAACTCATGGCTTTCTTTTTAGGGGATAGAGTGACGAACTCCCAAGTGTTATTTTTGTGTAAAGCAGCTAGTTCAAGATCCATAGCTTGTTGCCACAATGGGTCCTACGAAGCCTCCTTGTAAGAAGTTGGTTCATGCCAATTTTACTCATTTAAAAGAGGACATTAAGAAAGAGTTGGAAGGTTGTCATGCCTCTCGTTGAGGATTTGAGAAAGTTGTGAGACGAAGGGGTTTCCGTGTTTAATGCACTTGCTAAGGAGGAGTTCACATTACGTGCAATGCTTTTATGCACCGTCAACGATTTTCCGGCATCTGGAAACTTATCAGGGTATAAGAACAAAGGGAAGAAGAATGCCCGATATGTATCAATGACATGAAATCTACGTGGATTTCTTCAAAACCAGGGGAAACTCGTAGCAAAGAGGTTTTCATAGTAAGTAGTAATGAGTCTCTCTATGTTTGTCTTGCTTGTTTTTCACGGGCCATCAACATCATTCAAACCCTAAATCATATTCCTTCTTCACGAGATTGTATATTAATATTTTTGAAAGATATATAGTTTTTTTTAGAGAAAAGGCAGGCTAAGACTCAAATAAATCAAGATCAGAATACAAAGCATCACCTAATCAGTTTGGGGTGACATCTCAAGCCTCATCGCTAAGGCCACATGCGACCCATTTAGCAAGTCAATGCGCTACACTATTATAAGAGCGATTACAAAAAAGGAACAACAAAGAAGAAAAATAAGAGCTAAAAACAATACAATTGTCGATCACAGTTTGCACATGCCACATACGCTTCTTAGACCCTATCAATGCATCTACAACCAGTTTGCAGTCGCTCTCCACCCCAATCACCTGCCAATTGAACTCCTTGGCTTTAGAAAGAGCCCAAAGGACAGACTTAGCCTCGACAAGATCCGGAGAACTCTCTAACCAAAGGGTCTTTGACCCCGCCATGATGAAACTGCCAAACCCATCTCGAGCAACGAAACCAATCCCATGCTTGTCATCATTTAATGAGAATGCTCCATCTTAATAAGCCCCATAGCCGGCCTTCTCCAGGAGACCTGAGAACAGGGAGCAGCAACACGATTCAACCCATACGACAAAGCCTTTTGGTACTCGTCCAACCAATCCAAGGATTTCCGACATAGAGACTAGGAGGATCGAAGATGGAATTGAAGATATCCTTATTTCGGGCCTTCCAAATACTCCAGCAAAAGGTGAGAAACGACTCCACCCCCTTACAGCCCAACCTCCCCCAAACCCAATCCACCACATCACGAAAAGAAGAGCCCAACGGATAATCATAGGACACATTTGCAGTAACCCAAAACTTAATCGACCAAGGGCACTCAAAAAGTAAATGTCTTAAATTCTCATCCTTACCGCAACGATGACATTGGATAAAATCTGAAACTCCTTTCTTACACAAGTTAACTCCATGAGAGATGATGTCCCAACATGTTCGACATGCGAACTCGCGAACCTTTGGAGGGACCTTGAGTTTCCAAAGTCTATCCCAAACCGGGTCGGGGCCCAAAGAACAAGAAGCCTGATCCATCGAACTAGAAGCAAAAGCGTAAACATCTTTCACCCAAAAAATACCATCTCCACTAAGACCCCAACACAACTCATCCGCCACTCTACGAAGATTAATAAGGATACCCCATTTTTTGCCTCAAAGGGGAGGAACGTTTCACAAACCAACTCCTTCTTCCAATCTTTGCACACCGGATCAATAAAAACATCGAGGGTTGTATCAGGATTCCAAGAACCCCTGGGAGAAATAACCCGGTCAAACCCATACGAATCGAGCCACGAATCATGCCAAACCCTAATGCTTTTACCATTACCCACCTTCCATTTAACCCCATACTCCAGTAACTACTGAGAGTCTCGAGTGCTGCGCTAACCGGAGCTTGGGTAGGGAACAAGCTTTGCCTTCTAGATATCGCAATTGGGAAAATATCGGGCTTTGAGAATACGAGCTAACAAAGAGTCCTTCCGAGGGTGAAGTCTCCAAAACTATTTGGCCAACATAGCTTGGTTAAACATTTCGAAATCACGAAAACCAAGCCCTCCTTGCCCTTTAGATCGGCACATATAATCCCGAATTTCCAACATATCCCTTTTCTGTCCTTAGGAATGCCCCACCAAAATCGACGAACCATGCGACTGATATCTTTACACAACCCCACCAGAAGATTGAAACAGCTCATAGCAAAAGTAGGAATGGCCTGAACCACTGATTTAATTAACACCTCCTTGTTGGCCCGAGTGAGTAGTTTTTCTTTCCAACCTTGCAACTTATTCCAAACCCTATCCCCAATGAAAGAAAAAGAGATCTTCTTTGATTTGTCAAAGATCGTAGGAAGCCCAAGATACTTCTCATGCATATTCACCTTAACAAAACCAAGGATACTCAAAATAGGAGGGCGAAACCGGTGATCAAATCTACTACTAAAGGAAATCTCACTTTTATCTATATTTACTTTTTGCCTCGACATTTCCTCGAACCAACCCAAAATTTGTCGAATAGTCGAAGCCTCCTGAACCGAAGCATGAGTGAAAATGATGATGTCGATCGGAAAGAACAAATGAGTGCCCCCCAGGCGATAGAAATACCACGCAGCATTTTCGAAACATAGGGCTGTTTGATCATGGCCCCCAACCCCTCAACACATAATAGGAATAAGTAGGGAGAAAGGGGGTCCCCGTGCCAAAGCTCCCGTTGAAGAACTTGAGTGCTAGAAAGATAACCTTTAACCAAGAAAGAGTAGGAAACCAAAGTCACGCATTCCATAATTCGACGAACCCAAGAAGTCGGAAATCCCATCTTCAACACAATACCCTCCAAATAGTCCCACTCGGCTCTATCGTAGGCTTTGTTCAAGTCGAGCTTGAGCGCCATAAACCCATGCTTCTGGGTCGCACTGATCTTCATGAAATGAAATACCTTAGACGCCAGGAGAATATTGTCAGTAATGAGACGACCAGGCACAAACGCACTCTAGTTGTCATCGATTATGTCAGGAAGGATGAGCTTCAAACGGTTGGAAAGAGCTTTAGAGATTCGCTTGTACGAGATCTTGCACAGACTTATCGGACACACATCTTTCATTTCTTTGGGCTTCTTGATTTTAGGAATAAGAACAACCGTCGTGTAGTTTATATTAGGCGGCATGCCCCTATTGTTGAGGAATCGGACCACCAAATCACAAACCTCATTTCCAACCAAGTCCCAAAACTTATTGTAGAATAAAACTGGAAATCCATCAGGCCCTGGAGATTTACCAGAATGCATACAAATCAAAGCATTCACCACGTCGTCCTTCGTAAACGGCTTCACAAGAAACTCTTCATATCATTCGTAACACGTCTATAAATCCCGACAATTTGATCCACCGATATGGGAGGCCGTGGACTTTGAAACAAGTCCTTAAAATATGAGAGAACGATACGCAAAATATCCTCCTGGTCGACTCGCGTCACCCCATCCGAATCAACTAGGGACTCAATCTTGTTTTGTTTTTGCCGATGGGAAGCTCTGTAATGAAAGTAGTAGGTATTTTTATCGTCATCCCGAAGAACAAACGGACGACTTTGTTGCCAGGCCGCCGTTTCAATTTTCCTACGAATGTCTCGAATCTCAAATTCCACTCGTCTCTCCTCCTCAATGGTAGCGAAAGTTTGGGTCATAGCCCGAAGTCTCTTGAGACGCTTCAAAAGCCACCGCAATCTTTTGTGAATAGCTTTGAAAGTATGACTACCCCATTTCCCCGACTTTCGACCACAAAGGGAAACTTTGTTCGCCCAAGAACCATTGCTATTTCTCCCGGAAGAGGCCCAAGCCTCATACACCACATCCCTAAAAACTTCCACATGTAATTTGAAGGGTTTAGGGTCCCAAGGAACATCATGATCCTCATAAGAAAAATCTTTAAACGCCCTAACAACTAGAGGCGTATGGTCCGAGGAATCCCAAGTGATATTCTAGACACTAAACGAGGGAAAAAGATCCATCCAGTCATCATTCGCCAAAACCCGATCCAACCGTTCTTTTACAAAACAATCACTCCTTTAGTTCGACCAAGTAAACAAATGCCTCGAACACCCCAAATCTTTAAGTCTGCTCTCCTCTAAAGCATTCTTAAAATCCGAAATAGAGGAGAAATCACAAGCGTTACCCCTATTTTTCTCAGCCTTAAAGAGAACCTCATTAAAGTCACCCGCTAAAAGCCAAGGCATAGACGGAGAACCCCCAAGCCCCCTAATTAATTCCCACGTTTTCCACTTCTGACCGGCTTTAGACCACCCATAAAGCCCAGTGCCCCTCGAATATTCCCCCGAATCGCATTTGACCTCAAAGTCAATATACCTTTGTCCCATAGATCGAATACTCAAAGCAACATCATTTTTCCAAAACAACGCTAAACCACCCGACCACCCCACTGCATCAACCCAAACTCCATGGTCAAAACCTACCTTCTCGCGAATCTTCGGCATCTCAGTCGCCCATTTTTTGTCTCTCTTAAAAATACAATATCAGGAGAATGGTAAGGGATAACATCTGTTAGGGAAAGAACTACCTCGGGACTCCCCTACCCACGACAGTTCCAAAAAAGGATAATGGTTATTGCCCATCGAGGGCCCTAATTATGGGGCCCGCCACATCAAACTCAACAAAAGAAACAGAATTATCTATCTCCATCATGTCTAATCTACGTTTCTGACTATCCCTCTTGTAAACAGCTTCCAGGGCGTCGCTAAGAGCACGTTTTGGAAAAAAATCTGCATAGCACTGTTCACTGTCATGCCACTCATGCGTAATAAAATTCCTCCGAGTCCGACACTTCCATTTTCCTCCGAAAAATTTTCCACCCGAGAGATTCTCCACCATAGTGATTGGTACCTTAAAGAACCCATCCTCCACTAGGCCGTCGGATGTCCCACCCGTCAACTCCTGAGAAGGGGACCTAGAATCAGCCGAATTAGAATCAGCCTACACCTTGACTATACTCCTCCCTACATCCACCTCGTCTACCCCTGGTATCAACAAAGAGCCCCTTTTCTCCTCCCCATGGATCTCATCATCAGGAGACTTCTCAATTGAGACCTTCTTGAAAAACTCAGCCATATCCTCAACCACTTTAATGTCCACAAAATTATTCTCCAGCACCAGCTTCTTGGTCACAAAGGTTTTATTATCCGTCCTCTTCACCCCTTCTCCACTAGGACCCGTCTCCCTCACATTGTCCTCCTATACTACTTTCCAAGGGGACACCCATAAGGATGCGCCATACCTTTTCTCCAGAGTACCATCACCCTCTACATCCATACATACGTTTGTCCCGTGCCCCAAACGACCACAATAAAAACAAAGCATATGAAGGAGCTCGTATTTAACTGGAATGGAACAAATCTTGGCACCCCGAATCTTCAATTGCACGCTATCACAAAGAGGATTCCGCACATCGATTTTGACGTTCACCTGTAAAGATTTATCAAAACTACCCTTATTCGGATGAGCCACCTCCTAGAAAATCCCTATCTTATTTTCAAGAACCCGAGCATTCTCAAAATTTCCACGACCATTGAATGGAAGACCGTAGAATCTCACCGAAATAGGCAAATAAAACATCTCTAACTCAGAAGGATTCACAGCCTTGTCCATCTCCTCAAGAAGTAATGGGAACTTGTCAAAATGCCAAGATTGCCCGTTCAAAATCCGTTGTTTGTCGCGCCAATGGAAGAATTGAATTTGGAACAAATTCCTCCAGTATTCCTAATCTCAACACCATTTTTAACCTTCCATACATTCTTCATAGTAGCTACGAATGCATTTGGATTTGGGACACTAGCCAACCACAACTTCCCTACAAGACTAATAGATATTCTATCATCCTCCACATCCTCCTACCCCAACCCCGTCTTCAATCCAGTCCACCGGTGCATCCTCTTCCTTGTGACTATACTCCTGCCCCTCCCCACATCACCATCATCATTCTTGTTTCTTGACATTTGATAAGTGTTTTCTAACGCGTCGTTTAACGCTAAAAACACAAGCTAATCAAACAATATTTATAACACCTTAAATACAATTATACAACTATAACGAATATAGAGGTAAGTTGGGGATCGAACCACGAAGACAAGAGTAAGCAAGGTTAGATGCAAGGTGTTGAGAATGTAATTGGTATAAATGGAGCGGTGTTTGAACTATACTATGAAGGCAATAAACAAGATTGAAATAAGCTATGGAAGACAAACGGGGATGGTAAGGATCCACCCTAGGTCGATACAATGTTCTCATACAAAGGTAGGTCAAGGGAGATTGAGCGTGGCTCAATCGAGACACTCTAGATAGCGAGGGGAAGTTGAGGACCTATAGCCATGCGAACGACCCATAATCGCCCTATGTCTCACTAGGGAGTGGCAGGATAAGATTCGCATCGAATATCAATCAAACAAACCACAACAACCTCAACCCTAATCTAGCACATGGACAACATTCACTAAACCTAAGGTTTCACCAAACCAAAACCCCTAAGAAATCTACTCTAACATATTAGAACTAACTACAACTAATAACAAGGAAAATAACATGGAAATAAACGTTAGGGCAAGAAGGAAAGCAACAATAATCAAAGGCAAAGCAAGAAAACTAACTATCAACTATGCTAGAAAGCAATAAGGAAGGCAAGAACAAGATTTGAATGTAAATGAACAAGGAACAAAGCAAGAATAAAAACTATGAAGAACAAAAACATTAAATAGCATGAATGAAAGACAAACTAAGAAAATGAAAGCAATAAAGAAAGATAAACTTACATAAACTTGAAAGGAAATGAGATTACAAGACTTGAAATGTAAAGGAGAAAGCTTTAAATCTAATCTAGGGCAAGGAAAGTGAAAGAAAGCATAAATGATGTTCTTAATGGTAGAGAGGGTTTCTAACCATCACGGCACAGGGTTTATGTTCATTAAAGTGCCTTTATATAGCATTCGCCTGAAGGCAAGATACCATTCACCCGAATGGGCACACATTCGCCCGAATGTGACCCATTCGGGGTTTCCAGAGACTTTGAAATCGCTTGGCACATTTTTCTTCTCCCATTCGCCCGAAGGGCCCAAGACATTCGCCCGAATCAGGGCTCATTCGCCTATTCCAGAGAGTTTTGAACTTGGGTCTTGGGAGAGCATCATTCATTCGCCCGAATGGGCCTAGGATTCGTCCGAATGGGTGCCTCTTGGCACATTTTCCAGCTTCAATAAAGTGGCAAATGACTTCCGGCCTTCGCGACATCTTCGAGGATGACCCGGAACACTTGCAAGCGCCTCGAAACACGTGCCTCTCCTTCGACTTTGATGTCAAAGCCTCAAACTCTATCCATTTTACCTCGAAATCTCCCGAAAACACCTGAAATAACATCAAAACAACGTGGAGACAAGAGCAAGGTAAAATTGAGTGTAAAGTGTAGAAAATCGATGAAAAACAACAAGACTCGACACCAAAGTAGGGACATAAATGTACTCTAAATCGAGCACATCAACTCCCCCAAGCTAAACCTTTGCTAGTCCCTAGCAAAGAGACTAGGTAGGAACAACATGAAAGCACAGGGCATCCTAAGAACAAACTAACTATAAAAGCAAAACAAAACTAAACTACTAAAGCAATAAAACCTAAAACTCACTGTCGTAGGAATCACGATCGCACTTAGCACGTACGACAAGCCCTTTAAACCTCAAGGTCTCCCAAAGAGGACGAGTAAGGTCTCGTGAGGGTTTTCAGAAGGAGACCCACAAATCCAAAGCAACCAAACATGGTGAGCGGAGAACAAAACAATACAAGCATGTGCATGGGCAAAACTCTTCCCTAGCCATAGGTGTGCAAGTACAATGGTCTCAATAAGGCGCAATACCAAAGAGAACGACCAATTCCACAAGCTCGAGATCACTAGGGCAAGCAACATCACAGGCTATGCCACCCACTACCTAGAGAGGTCACAAGTCTACGCTCCCCGGGTAATTTCCCAAAAAATGTGAGAAATATGCAATGACGCTCATGTGTTTGATTATGGTTCGTGTTTCGCTCAAAATCATCCGACTAAAGATGAGTCAGGGATCAAACACCTAATAGGGGCAAATCATGGGGATTGTGTCATATCTAACTCCAGCACAGAACAAACTAAGCGGACCAAGTCGAAAAGGTTAGCATAGGGTTGTAATGTCGGCTTAGGGTTAAGGTGGGATACATTTGGGAATGTGGAGCTAAGTAGAGGATAGCAAGTGACCCTAAACGAAAAAACCACAAACATAACCTCATGAATCAATGAATATCATATCCAACAACCATCAATAACCCAATAATCTCATATAAGCATATTGAACTCTATCATCAAACACTATCAAATCTCATAAGCACATGTGTTTCCAAGCTCATCTCCCAATGAATATAGACCTTCTCACTCACATGAATATGTATGTGTATAAAAACTCAATGAAGAACAAGAGAAAGGTCTCCTCAAACATAAAATATG
>JPXE02000131.1:0-48135 GCA_000753965.2 Amaranthus hypochondriacus | reverse complement strand
ATAAATACAATTCACAATCAAACTCTCATCCATAATAAGATTCAATAAAGATTATTACAAAAATAAACATCAAACTCATAAACTTGGCAAATTCCAATTCAAACAAGAAACTAATCACATTCTTACATTATCATAATAAGATTGATCAATAAAATTTAATAAACAATCAACCCAAACTCATGATAAGATTTAACCAAATTAATAAACAATCAACACACAACCATAGTTTCTAATCACACTTCAAACCCTAAGTCATAAACATGTTCAATTCATCAATTAAAATCTTACCCACAAACAGATTCAATGAAAGTAACACAAAACCAACACCAAACTCATAACCTTGGTAAATCTTAATTAGAGACAAGAATCAAAATGGGGGAAGAAGAGGAGGTGTCGTACAATGGTAAAACTAGCAAAAGGTGAAGGGATAATTGAAGTAGTGGTTGTGGTGGCCGGGACACCGCCTACTGCCGTGGGAAACCGCCACAAGACGTGGCCGCCGGTGCTGCTGTCTGTGCGTGTGCCATAGGAGCTGCTGTCGGCTGCTCTGGTGTGTGGGTGGAGCGGCTGATGGTAGAGGCAGAGTAGGGAGGAGCTGCGTCTGGTGGAAGAGCAGCCGGTTGCTAGCAGCATGCCATGAGTGAGGCTTGAGGGTGATGAGTTTTCACAGGAAGAGAAAAAGAGAAGAAGATGAGGGAGAATGGTTATTGCCGGCTACAAGTGAGCATTCCATCGCCCTTTTTATCTTTATTGTCATTATTATTATTATTATTATTATTATTATTATTATTATTATTATTATTATTATTATTATTATTATTAATATTATTATTATTATAATAATTATAATAATAATAATAATAATAATAATAATAATTATTATTATTATTATTATTATTATTATTATTATTATTATTATATTATTATTATTATTATTATTATTATTATTTTTATTATTATTATTATTATTATTATTATTATTATTATTATTATTTTTATTATTATTATAATTATAATTATAATTATTATTATTATTATTATTATTATTATTATTTATATTATTATTATTATTATTATTATTATTATTATTATTATTATATTATTATTATTATTATTATTATTATTATTATTTGTATTATTTTTATTACTTTTATTATTATTATTATTATTATTATTATTATTATTATTATTATTATTATTATTATTATTATTATTATTATTATTATTAGTATTATTATTATTATCTAGATTCACCTTTTCGAAATGCCGAATTAAGAACTCACTTCCATGTGCTCACACATTTAATAAAAAAAATTGATTCAAACCTCTTTATTTTAGAAATCGTAATTGTATTTTCAATATAAATATATGTTAATATTCAAATTCGTATATAAAAGGAATTTATTAAAAATACTTCAAAATTATTTTAATAAAATTAAAAAATCCCCAAAGGTTGTTAAAATATTAATTAATGACGTCAGAAAATCACGAGGTGTTACAGAACGTTTTGGTTTGGTTTTTTATTTTTTAAAATTACAGGTTACGGTCTGGTCTCGGTTTTATATTTTTCTGACCAGACCAAACTGCAAACCGTACATTAACCAAAAGTCATATTTAAAAAAAATATGTTGCTACGTATTTATTTCGAGATGCTGTAATTTTTATTTAGGAATATATACTTGAATAATGAAATACAATAAACTAATTACAAAATATTATATTTGGTGATTGTAGGTGCGAAATATTTGTATAAACACATATATTAATTTGGCAAAAATATAAAAATAAAAAATAGTAGACCAGGCTGTAATTTGGCAAAAATATAAAAATAAAAAACAGTAGACCAGCCTGAACTAAACATATACATAATTATATATCAAAATGAAATAATTTATTACAATATTTATTAAATGTAATAGCTTAACAAATAATTTATTAAATGAATTAATTTTCAAAAAAAAAGTAAAAAAAAATTGAAGAACAAGCCTCACGACTGGGGCCGTATTTTTCTTTTTTTTTTTGAAAAATTTAATACTTTTGAATATAATTATTATTTTATTTTATTTCCAATATGTAATTATGTTTATGTTTTATTTGTTTAAATTATTTATTTATATTATTTTTATGTACTTAAGTTATTATTATATAATTATGTTTATGTGTTAGGTACTTAAATTATTTATATGTTTTATTTATATGTTTTATTTGTTTAAATTATTTATTTATTTTATTTTGGAAAGTTTACCTAGAATAATCCAATCTATTCGGATTTTTCGTACAATAATCCCAACTATTAATTAACCATGACTAATCCCAACTTTGAGGGGCATTTTACTAGAGTAAACCCGGTGACCGGATGATTTGCTATAGCAAGTTTTAGTTTTAAAAAAAAAGAAAAATTAAAATAAAATGTCGAAAAAATTGTTAAAAAATTGTTCAAAAAAAATTTATGATTTTTTTTTTAATATTTATGATTTTTTAGAACTTTTTCCATAACTAATGCTAACTAGAAAAATATTTCCCACTTTGCATTGAAGGGAAATTTAGTTCCCTAAGTACTGTCCACTTAGGACAGCCAACAAGTTTATTTTTTTTACCTTTTTTTTAAATAACCGCTATATCAAAAAGCGGTTTTATGCTTATTGTCAAAGAAAAACGCTAAATGTCATAGGGGTTTATGTTAAAACGAAAAAAAAACTGTGCATAGTAAACCACCATATGGAATGACGGTTTATGAAAAATATTTAAAAATATTTTAGATAAACCGCCACTTCATATGGCGGATTTGTTCTGGTATAAAAGGGACATCCAAGCAGCAGGTCATCCAATTCGAAAAAACATAAGCCCTTCTCCTCTTGCTCCTCTTGTGCCGATTGTATTAAAAAAAACATATTTTACTCCCAAATAAATTCTACTCTCAAATATACTCATATCACTAAGTACTTCAAATCATCTACATTGAGCTCTTTGGTCTTGATTAATTCTTCATTGCATCAACATTTAAAGGTAAAAACTGAACCTTAATTTTATTTTCAACTTTGTGATTTGATTTTTGTTATTATGATTGTTGTTGTATTGAGTTGTGATGAATTAATTAGTTGTAGCATTATCTAATTTCATTTGTTAAGCTTAGATTTTACACCCATAAAGTTGAGCTAGACTATTTATTTTGTATGCATATTAGGTGTTTGTTGAATTGCCTCAATGAAAATTTCATCAATTTATTAGTTTAATTTAATGTGATTAGCACATATTTATGCTAGTAGTTTTTTTATACTTAAATTGAATAATATTGTTAGTGTTCTCATACTTCAAGTGAATTAATAAGTGTTATCATACTTAAAGTTAGTTAATTAGTCTTTGTCATTGATAATTCACTTATTCATGCTTGTATACCAAAAAAGTGTTTATTGCATGATGTTAGTAACATACTTGTGTATGCAGAATTGGATACATATACTTGGATACATAACACAATATTTCTTTCTTCATAATTGGCTTCACGTATAACTTTCGAGGTCCCACTCACCACATACTCTAGTGTACTACCGAGACTCACTTGATCGACAAAGGGACGACCAGGTTATTAAGATTTATTATTTGTATTATTTGTAAATAAATTGTTTAGATTATCGAGTAAATTGATTTCTTTTACAGATGACATGGCAATCGTACACAACGGCTAAAATGGAGGCTTTGCCAGACATATGTCGATCCGGCCAGGGGATTTGGAGATCACGTTGTCTTGCTTTGACATTGTCGAATTACATCTCCCGGATCGTGTTATGCGACAATTCGGTTTGGAGCAGGTGATTCCAGATGCCTGTGACACCCAAGCTACCCTACATGCGATTGACAGGAGGACTAGGGATAAGAACTACATCATACGACATAGATCGCATGTAGATGCGTGGAATGACCGAGCATCTCGATTAGTTTAAGGAGAGAACTACACCGGTCAGAGCTTGGGTGCGTACATGAATTGCGCATCACGAACACCACCTTTGCACAACCAGGATCGCATTACCAACCTACATCAACGTTACTGGTACGTCTTCTTTTAACAATCACACATTATAGTAATACTTACATATGTTTCTTTTAAAATTTTATTGTTCATGTGCAGGCTGAGCGCATCAGATCGGTCCTTATACAATGCAATGATACGATGCACGGAGCCACTACATTGCCCGTGGATGTGGGGTATTGTCTATGTACTCAGACCCTGGGTTCCATTAACACGACATTGACTGATGTATTGAGTCAGGCGGGGTATGATTACCTCACCCCAACTCCACCCACCATTGGGGATGATCAAACGTTCCACACTCCTTCTTCTCGGGGTTCGGGGCAACGAGGTAGCTTTTTTGGAGGATCAAGTAGTTGGGTTCTGGGAGTTCATCCTCTCGAGGTCGGTCTACCAGATCACCATCATCATTTGGTGCTATATCGTCGTTTGTTCCACCAGCTTCCGTGTCCACTCCTCCACATCCATCGCCTCCGCATACACTCATTAGATATCAACGTGCTAGTCAAATGCGAGCCCCTACTCTTGATGTCATTGCAAAGGCTGACGAGTCTACACCATCCTCATCCACTAGTGCACGCAACAAAAGGGGGCGGGGATTATAATTTAATAGACTTTGTATGAATATTATATGTCTTGAACTTCTTGTATGAATTTTGATGATTGTAATATATGTGCGCGTTTTCAGAATAAATATATGCAACTCACGCTGGTTGTTAGTTAATTATCATGGAATAAATAGTATTGAACTAGTTTATTGCAGGTTGTGCTAACTATTTATGAGATTTGAAAAAAAAAAAATGAAGTGCATAGTGGAAAACGCCACATGAGATGGCGGTTTTCTTGTAGCACACATGTAAAACCGCTACATGATGTGGCGGTTTCTCTGTGTATAAAAAGTTGTCTGTTGCAAAACAAGCCCGCATAAACCGCTGAATCAGATAGCGTTTTTCCTTATTAAGTAAAACGCTACATCATGTAGCGGTTTTGCTCAGCAGATTTTCAAACAAAAAATAGTAATGCCACGTGGATGGTATATTGGGAACACTACAAAAAATAATGTCTCTACCTACACTTATTTAATCACACTTAATTAAGTGTGGTGTCTAAAATGAATTTAGGCACACTTAATAAGCGTGGAAAAATAGTCATGCTTATAACCGTGGCGAAAGTGTACATTCCACATACTGTTTAAAATGTTCTTTAGGTTTCACTGACTTATTATCTACCCCTTTCCGAAATTCCATTCTCACTCTACGATAATCCCTCCCTAACCCTGTTTATTCCTCTCATCTAGCCGCTACCTGCTATCAACACCGACCACCGGCTCAGCGCATCTTTTGCCAGCCGCTAGCCACCAGTTGCCTGGTATCGTCTTTTTTGTTTCATTCGTTTTTCGTGTTTTCTAGGTTTTGTTCTAGTTTTAGGGTTTTTATTTTTTGTACAATTTTAGAGATTTCTGTTAAGTCATGAGGATTTTCTAGGGTTTGTTCTTGTTTTAGGGTTTTTATTTTTTGTACAATTTTAGAGATTTCTGTTAAGTCGTGAGGATTTTCTAGGGTTTGTTCTTGTTTTAGGGTTTTTTAATTTTTGTACAATTTTAGTTTTCGTGTATAATTTTAGTTAGTACTGTTAAGTTTTGAGATTTTTAGGGTTTGTTCTTGTGTTTAGTACTTGTTTTTATTCTAAAAAACGTATATAATTTGAACTAAATTGTGTCGAATGTAGCTCTTTGTATGATTTAACTTTAAACTTTAGAATTGTTATTTATGTGTTATCTATATGAATATCTAATGTTTGAGTTTTTTGGAATTGTGAAAAATTATAATCTATTTGTATATCTAATTTTTATTTTCAAGGTCTTGATTCATGATTTTTGAATGGTGTAGGTATCCTTATGTGACTAGAACATCTGTCATTGGAATTAAGTATAAGGATGAAATTCTCATTGTTACGTTAGGTATGTGCTGTGTGTTTTGGGTATGTCCAGAGTTCCTTCGGGTCATACGTTGCTATTTGTGCTTCTTGATTCCCATTGTTTCTAAGTGTTATGTTGACTTATGAGGTTAGTTAGGTTTTATGTGCTGAAAGTTTGTTCTGTGTGCAGTCTTGTTTAATTGGAAATGTCTTTGTATTGGTTTGTTTGAAGTTGATGATTTGGCTTTAGGCTTTAATAGTTGATGAATGTTTGTGGACTATGTTTTCATTGTGGTTGTTATTATGTTGTGTGAGTATTCTATATGAATTTCACTTAATACTTCACCTTTTTTTATACATTATCATTTTCCAACACCAAAAGAACCCATTTTGTTGAGATTAAGGCTTTGGCCATGGTGCAAAAATGGCACCCCGTGTAACTTTTACTTATTTCATTTCTTTTCTCGTAGGATGATGCCCCTTGGACTTAAGTGGAACCAATTTTACCCTTGTTGCTTCCATCTCTTCAATTCCTGAGGCTTGTGGGAAATGTTGCCATCACATCAATGCATATGCAACAAGTAATGTCAAAGTCAGTACGAATTCTTTCTGATGTTTGTCTCTGTTCAATGTCACGAACTTTAGAACGCTATGGGGTTCCTGCAAATGCAAAAGGTAATCTGTAGTTGGGGTTCTTTGCGTACTGCGTTGCTAACTGTAGGTTGATGATGTTGTTTTGCTTATTGCTATTGCTTAATGCATACTGCTGTTTTGCGTATTGTTGTGTTTTCGTTGCATCTGCTGCTGCGATCTGTTTTATACTTCTTGTTGAGTTATGTTTGGTTGTAATGGAATTGAGTTATGTATGGTTATTATTCAACTAATGTTTAAATTGCTTCATTATTGTTTGTTGTTAAAGTCTATTATTCAATTTCTTATGTTTGGTTGTATCGAAATTGAGTTGTAAATATTAATAAACAAAAAAAAAATAATGTTGATTATAATAATGATAAAAAAATCATAAATGATCTTAATAATAATAATAATAATAATAATAATAATAATAATAATAATAATAATAATAATAATAATAATAATAATAATAATATTAATATAGCTACATTTATTAAGCGAGGCAATATGTAACACATATAAGCGTGACAAAAGGCAATATCAGCCACGCTTATAAGTGTGGCAAACAAGCAAATTTAGCCACGCTTATTAAGCGTGCCTAAAATTTACCCACACAAGCTGGAAGCACATTTAATTATGCGTGGCTAAATGAATCAGCCTCACATATAAGCGTGCCTAAATACATTTTTAAGCGTAGGTAGAGACATCATTTTTTGTAGTGGAAATAAGTTTCCCCTCAATGCAAAGTGGGAAATATTTATACAAACAATATTATTTAAGTGGGAAATATTTATACAAACAATATTATTTATGGAACATATTCGATTTTTTATGTAATTTTTCAATTTTTTTTTAGTTTTAAATTAATTTTCACTTTACTTTTTTTGTTGGTGAATTATCTACTATAGCCGGTTATGGGGTTACCCAAGTTTACTCTAGGCATATACCCCTTAAAGTTGTGATTATTCATAATGAATCAATATGTGGGATTATTGTAGGAAAATCACGAATATGTTGGATTATTCTAGATAAATTCTCCTTTTGTTTTTATGTAATTAAAGTTATTTTTATAGAAGTTTTAAGTCAAAGAGCATTTTCATGATTTTAATTAATTAATAAAAAATAAGAGTGACGATCTAATGAAAAGGGTGACGATTTTTATGAATTAGTTGCCAAATCAATAATTGAGGGGTAATCAACAAATTGGTCAACGGAGTGATCGGGAGGATTCAAACATCAAGTGTTCTGGTCAAATATTGCTGTTTTAGAGGCTTTATAATTGACAATTGCGATTGGCAATTGACATATCATTCTCTCTCCCATTGGCTATTGGAATAAATAAGGCCGTCAAAAAACATAAATTAACTAAGTCAATTTGTAATTTACGTTAACATGATAGATTTACTAGCTAGTTTGTCCAATGAGCTATCATCATTTACAATAAGAGTTGTTTTTGAAGAAAAGATGAATTTGTAATTTTTGTCATTTAATGTAATTGTGATAAGATACATCTTCGATTCTGAAATACTCGCTACATAACAATTTTTGACACTATTTATCGTGGCTAATGTGTAAAAAAAAAAAAGCATAGTACATGAAACCTAGTTTGAATCTTCTAATCGTATATTTTTATAATATTAACTTTTTATAATTTTTAGATTTATATAGTTCGATATATAAATGATCAAAATAATACTTTGGATTGCGTGGAAAATTAAATGTAGCAAGTGTGGAACGGATGAACTATTAATAAAACGATATTCTGAAGGGAAAATTATCTTCACTTTTACGGCTCGTTTGGTTAATAGTACTATATGGTGGTAATGGAAATTATTTATACTGTAAAATTTTATCAAAAATTCCATATAATTCTCATGGTAATGAAACTTTAATCACAAAAAAGTTTCTTTGTTTACAAGAGTTTATCAATTGAACTCTACCAGCATAGGATATTTCTATTACCACCTAATACCACATATCCCAATGGTAATGCATTGGAATGAATTTTATGAAGAAAATGAGATGATTAAAGTTGAACAATTATGACCATCAAGATAGCCAAGAGATTTTTCAACCAAAATTATACTAGTTTTTCATTCCAACTACTACCGTTTATTACCACCTACCAAACGGGCCGTTAGTGATTTAATTTTACTAATTTTTATTTTTTTATTATTAATATTTTTCTTTTCATTAATTTTAAAAATAAAAATTAAAGGAAAAGGCACCAAAAGTAATCCTCTAAAACAGCAACAGGTCATTTAGTGTTTTAAAATCAAATAACCCTCAAAGTTTGATGTCTTATTTATTAATCAAAAATTAAAATTTTTAGACACAATTCACCCAAAGTGAAGATTTTTTAAAGTTTTTTTTAATTTTTTGAATTGTGTAAATAATTAATTTAATGCGTAATAAATGAAACAACAAAAAATAAAATAATAAAAATTGGAAAGCAGTAGAGAGTATTACTATTTGATACTTTCTTCAATTTAACCAAATGTTTATTTGCTTTTAAAGTTTCTTCAATCTTAATTGTTCTATTTCTATTATAAATAATGATTTTTAACTCAAAGATAATTTTTTGTTGTGAGCTCTTTATAAATTAATTAAAATTAATGTAGATACACCTTCCTGTTTTATTAATTAAAATATTCATAACTTATTTATGTGAACACTCTTATTTTATAATTTTCTTTTTACATTAGTATTTGTGCAAATTTCAAAATTTCAAATTAGACATTTTGCTGATTGTAATTAAGGGAGTTCTGCCTAAGTACCACGTATGATGATGATGATGATGATGATGATGATGATGATGATGATGATGATGATGATGATGATGATGATGATGATGATGATGATGATGATGATGATGATGATGATGATGATGATGGATGCCTAAGTACCGGGTAAAGAAAAATAGAGATGGATGATGACCGATGAGGACTAGCCAAGGATATAAATATAATACCAATCAATTAAATGTTGAGTCCAATCTCCGTAATTTGCGTTGTTAATGGCTCTATTTGGATTTATTATTTCCTTTTAACAAATTTTTTAAATTAACAGTTTTATATTAAGACTATTGCATAATAAGTACATAATATGAAGTTTAGATTAAATTTGGAAATGATATTTATTAGGAGAACTCAAAATAGAAATCAAATGATACTTATTGGTAAAGTGAGCAGGGCCTATTCTAATTAAGCACAGGCCGCGTAGTCGACTGCAGGGTTTTAATTATTAAATGTGCTATAGCCTATAGGTTTGGTTTTGAGCATTGTTTTTCAAGTGATTTTTTGTAAACTATCTTTATATATTCGAGGTAATATTAGAATATAATATCATACAATACATTTTGTCTTGAATTAATTTTCATAAATTGATTATTTTTTTCTTTTGATATAAAGAAGGGCTTCATTTTGAAAGCCACTGAAGAAATAAATAGGGTCTCCAAAAACTTTGCTTCGTCCCTGAAAGTGAGAGTACTATAATCACATGACTATCAAAGTTAACGAAAATTGGATGCTTTTTAGCAAATATTATTACGGAACTTGTGAAATTAAAACCTTATTGCTATCATGTGGAAAAATAACTTAAATTCTACCATTCGCGTTTCGTCAAACTACAATGTTACCATTTAGAATTACCATTTATTTTATAAATACTTTCAATTTATAGGTGTGATTGTTCTATGAATATTTTATTGATTTTCAGTTTCTATAGTTTTTCGATATGTATAATTAGAGATATGTTAACGATTGAAATAGTGCATTAGGGCGAGTGAAACTGCGCTTGGGTGCAACTAAACAAAACAAAGGAATTAATAAATTATTGTAATTAGTATTTTTGTTCAATGTTTGATACTGTGATATTATAGGGATTGTTATTTACATTTATTTTTTATTTTAAAATTGTTTAGTTATGCATTTAGTTAAAAATCCCATTATAATAAGTTTTGGTCTTTTGACTGTATGTACCAAATAATGGTGTTATGGTAACATTTATTTGTTTATTTATTTATTTATTTATTTATTATTTATCTTATTACCTTTATGCCGTTGAGCTCTCCGTTGACCTTGACTCTCGGTCAAGGGGCTTTTTTCTGAGATTCCTTTATGAGATTCCTCAATTGTTTTGCTTAGCTACCAAATAAATAACTTCCCTTAATTTCTGAAAGTAACCGCCCATCTTTTGCAACTGCTCTCCATGATGCCCATCATATCCTTCCTTCTGCTGAGATAACTTCTCTTCTTTTTTCTATATCCACCAACAACCTGGATTACCTAAGCTCATTATTCGATATCGATACTCTGTCAAAATTACCACTCACCACCTTTTGCTATTATCTCCCAAAATCACCACCATCTTTGCATGCTTATCTGAATTCTTGCTAACCGGACACCTGTTATTATTAATCAATCGATTTTATATTCTCCGATCTGACTTGAGCGTCGGAGGGATTTTTCGGGAAATCACCCTCGGGCAAGGCTAACGTGTTGTGGTGCAGGACTTCAGGTAAAGTAGGAAGAATCACTTCACCTTCAAGTTAAAGATGATTGACTTCAGCAGCACTTCATCTTCAGGTGTTCACGTGGTCTTTTGTTGATTCAAGTTTCGTATCAGAAACAAGTGGTAATGAGAGTAATTTGTCTTATGAATTTTAATGACATGTTTTATGTCATTCTCATGATAATTAAAAATTAAAGCATAAGAAATTTGTATCAATTTTCACTGAAACATAATGCTAAATCTCCATATGGTAATGCACTAAAATGAATTTTGTAAACATAATGAGATAATTAACGTAGAACAAACATTTCTATTATATTTCTCAAGAAAATTTTCCATCATATTACACTAAATTTTCATTTTATATCTCACCATTTAATACAAACTATGAAAGGGTTTGTCAATGTCACAAGGAGTCTTGTTAAAATGAGCATAATCAACCCAAAACATTTAAAGGGGATATAATAATTAATTCCCATCACTTGAAATTTATATATTAGCGTTCGTATTTATAAGAGATAACTTTTTAGGCCTATGCAAAACAATTAAAAAAAGAGAAAATTCTACAAACTGACGCGCGCGTTTGACCTTATTTCGAGTTGGTATTATGACCTATTGAAGTTGGTTGTAAAACTTTTAAGTTGGTAATAAGCTATTGATAGGTCCAAGTTTATTTATGTTTTTTGAAGTCAATTTAGCACTTAAATCAGTTTAATTAGTTGCTGCATGCTTAAGGACAACTTAAATCAGCCTAATGCATGCTTTGGAGGCTATTTAATGTTGTTTTGTGAGTTCCAATGCTTAGCTTGTTTCCCATGCTTGGACGTCCAGCCTTAATTTCTCTTGCTTTTTGCTTCCTTTTGCTGTTGTAACTCTATTTAAAGAGAGATATTCATGAATGAAAAGTTCAGACTTGTTTTATGAATCAAAACCCTTGTGTTTTCTTCTTGCCTATCTTTGAGTTTGTTCAAAGTTAACAAGAGTTCTTTAATACTTTGAGTGTGTTCTTGAGTATTAAACTAGGGGAGATGGAGTTTGTCTTGTCTCTAGCCTAAATCCTATTGCATTGAGTTTGTTCTTGTGCTTTGGCTATCCTATTTTCACCCAAACATACATTCTGTCCAAATTGGTTCTTCTTTCTTTTCTTTGTTCTTTATCTTCTTTAAATCATTTGGGAAGTCTTGAATTAGCATTTTCATCATTTGGTATCAGAGCTTTGGTATTTTAAAGAGTGTTTCAAAGTGAGTTCATTCAAAATAAACACAAAGCATTAGACCTGTTGTTGTGTTGCTTTCGATTTAGAAAAAAAAACTATGGTTGAAGAAAACCTTGTTGAGCTGTTGAGATCCATCAATTTGAGGTTAGAAAGAATGGAGAAAAAAAATGAAGAGAGTGAGATTGAAAAACAAAAGCAAGATACAAGAATGGATGCTATGGCTGATATGCTTTTAAAAGCTATAAGAAAAATTGGTGAGATTGAAAATGAGGATTCTAGTAGTGAAAATAATTATAAATCTTATGATGAAGATAGGGGGCTTAAAATTGATCTTCCTGAATTTAATGGAGGTCATGATAGCGAATCATTTCTTGATTGGCTAAGGAAAATTGAAACGGTGTTTGAATATAAGGAGTATGATGATAAAAAGAAGTTTAAGCTTGCTGTTCTTAAACTCACTAAACTTGCTGCCTTATGGTACGAAAATGTTAAAGCAGATAGAAGAAGAGAAGGGAAGGAATAAATGGACTCTTGGGAAAAATTAAAAAAAAGATGAGGGATAAATGGGTGAGTAAGGAGTATGAGCAGGAGCAATACTTGAAGCTTACACATCTTTCACAAGAAAATGAGATGAGTGTGGAAGATTACATTAGAGAGTTTGAATAACTGTGTTTGATTTGTGATTTGCAAGAGAAGGAAGCCTTTAAAATTGCTCGTTTCATTAAAGGGTTGTCCAAAAATATTTGTAGAAAAGTGGAAGTTACTCACTATGCTTTGTTTAGTGATGTTTGCAAAATGGCTTTGAAATATGAAGCACAATCCCAGGAAGAGAAAGAGAAGGAAAAGCCCAAGTTTCCTTACAAATGTACTTCGAAATTTACTCCTTCTAACTCAAAAGGGAGTACTTTTCAAAGTAAGGCTTTCCCATCCAGTTTTAAAAACGAAAAATCAAAAGAAAAGGCTGTTGTGTCGCCTAGTGAACTTGCAACAAGGAGGAAATGTTTTAAATGTCATGGAAGAGGACATATTGCTAGTGAATGTCCTAGCAAGGCTGTTTTAACATCTACTCAGTGTGCTATTATGGATAAAGAGGAAAAAATGTATAATTTTGTGGCAAATGAAGTGGAAGATTTGGAGGAAGCTTATGAGGAGGAAATACAACCAGAAGATGAGTACAATAAGATGGTGGTTCGAAAAGTACTATTTAGTGAGCCACAAGCTGATTTGAAGCAACGCCACAATTTGTTTCATACTAGATGCAAGATTGGAGAGAATACTTGCAATGTTATAGTTGATGGTGGTGCACAAACCGATGTAATATCATCTGAAGTTGTGAGTAAGTTGAAGTTAGCTACTAGAGATCATGAAGAACCTTATAAGTTGAATTGGTTAAATGATAGCACTGGAATAAGGGTGAGGAAGCAAGCTTTGGTTTCTTATTCTATTGGAGGCTTTGAAGATGAAAGATGGTGTGATGTAATTCCCATGGATGCTTGTCATTTGCTGCTTGGAAGACCATGGCAATTTGATCAAAATTCCGAGCATAGAGGAAAAAGTAATGAGTATATTGTAACAAAAAAAGATGGTAGAAAAGTTAACTTAATTCCCTTACCCCCTAAAGTTGCTAAGAAAGAAAAAGATAAAAGCAACTATCTCGTAACATGTAATGAGTTTGAAAATATAGTGGATGAATTTGGTGGTGGTTATGCTTTGGTTCTAAGGACCAAAGATCAGATTAGTACTTCTTCTGATAACTAATCTTCCTTAAATGAGTTATTAGAAGAGTACAAAGATGTATTTCCAAATGACTTGCCCAAGGGCCTCCCACCAATAAGAGGCATTGAGCACGCCATTGACTTGATTCCCGGAGCACCTTTGCCAAATAAGGCTGCTTATAGATGTAACCCCGAGGAGAGTAAGGAGCTTGAGAGGCAAGTGATTGAGTTGATTGAAAGGGGCTATGTGAGAGAAAGTCTTAGTCCTTGTGTTGTTCTAGCCCTTTTAGTGCCGAATAAAGATGGCACTTCGAGAATGTGTGTAGATAGTAGAGCCATAAATAACATCACCATTAAATACCGTTTTCCTATGCCTAGGTTGCAAGATATGCTTGATGAATTAAGTGGAGCCTTAGTCTTTTCAAAAATAAATTTAAGGAGTGGTTATCATCAAATGAGAATAAGGGAAGGGGATGAATGGAAAACTGCTTTTAAAATAAAACAAGGGTTATATGAGTGGTTAGTAATGCCATTTGGGCTTTGCAATGCTCCAAGTTCTTTCATGAGGTTGATAAATGAGATTCTCCGTCCTTTTCTTAATAATTTTGTTGTTGTTTACTTGGATGATATTCTAGTGTATAGTAAAAATAATGCAGATCTTATGGTGCATTTGAAGAGGTTGTTTGAAAAATTAAGGGAAGTAAAGTTGTATGGAAAGCTTGAGAAGTGTATGTTCATGACCCCTAGTGTGTCAATTTTGGGATACATTGTTACTAGAGAAGGAGTACAAGTAGATCCGGAGAAGGTTGAGGCAGTTAAGTCTTGGTTGGCTCCAACCAATGTGCATGAGGTAAGGAGTTTTCATGGGCTTGCTTCTTTCTATAGGCGGTTCATTAGAAACTTCTCTTCTTTTATGACTCCCATTACCGAGTTAACAAAAAAGGGTGAATTTGAATGGAGTGAAAATGCTCAAGTGCTTTTGATAAAGTCAAATTCATGCTTTGCAATGCACCTATACTTGTTCTCCCTGATTTTAACAACGTGTTTGAAATAGAGTGGGATGCAAGTGGGGTTGGAATAGGGGCTGTCCTTATTCACGAAAAGAAGCCAATAAGTTACTTTAGTGAGAAGTTAAGTGGGGCTAAATTGAATTATTCTACTTATGATCGTGAGTTTTATGCCATTGTTAGAGCTCTTGATCATTGATCTCATTACCTTAGACCAAAACCCTTTATTCTTCATTCTGATCATGAGGCTTTAAAATTCATAAATGGACAACAAAAACTTAATAAAAGACATGCAAAGTGGGTCGAATTTCTTCAATCATTTACCTTTAGCTCCAAGTATAAAGATGGAAAAAGCAATATTGTAGCTGATGCTTTATCTCGAAGAGCATACTTGCTTTCTATGGTGGATGCTAAGGTAACAAGTTGTGTGTTCCTAAGGGTGGCATGCGTGAATTGTTAGTAAGAGAAGTTCATAGTGGTGGATTGGCTGGTCACTTTGGCATTCAAAAGACTCTTGATATTCTTGGGGAACATTTCTATTGGCCAAGGATGATCAAGGATGCTACTTTAGTTAAGGAGAGATGTGCTACATGTCAAAAAGCAAAGGGGCATTTCATAAAGGGGCTTTATACTCCATTACCTGTTTCGGATTCTCCTTGGGAAAGTGTTAGCATGGATTTCATTTTTGGGCTACCGCAGACTCAAAGGGGTAGAGATAGAATTATGGTGGTGGTAGATAGATTTTCTAAAATGGCTCATTTTGTAGCTTGTAATAAAACAGATGATGCTGTAAAAGTGGCTGAATTGTACTTCAAGGAAATTGTCAAACTTCATGGCATTCCTAGAAGTATAGTTTCGGATAGGGACTCCAAGTTTTTAAGTCACTTTTGGAGGACCCTATGGAAGTAGGTTGGTACCAAATTACTATTTAGCACCTCTCATCATCCCCAAACTTATGGGCAAACCGAGGTGACAAATAGAACTTTGGGTTCTTTGTTACGTGGTCTTGTGAGCAAAACGCAGAAAGATTAGGACGTGAAACTAACCCATGCGGAGTTTGCTTACAATAGGGCTCATTCTTTAACTACTTCTCGTTCTCCTTTTGAAGTAGTTTATGGAGTGAATCCATTTGTGCTTGTTGACTTGATTCCCTTGGTAAAAAATAATATGGTAGAAAAGGATGCAAAAAAGAGGGTGGAAACCTTTCAAAAAACCTGTGAGCAAATAAAGAAAACAATTGAGGAGATGAATAAAAAATACCAAGAGAGAGCAAACAAAAAAAGAAAACAACCCATATTTAACCCTGGGGATTTAGTTTGGCTTCATTTGAGAAAAGAGAGATTTCCTAAGCTTCGCAAAAACAAGCTTATGCCTCGTTCTGATGGTCCGTTTAAAGTACTTGAGAGGGTAAATGATAGTGCATACAAGATTGAACTTCCTGATGAGTTGATGGGTGTTAGTGCTACTTTCAATGTGGGAGATTTGTCACCATACTTAGATGATTCAAGTGTGAGGACAAACTCTTCAAAAGAAGGAGAGAATGATCCAAGATCAAATACATTATCTCATGAGCCGGTTGCTTTAATTCTTGAAGTACTTGGTTTTAATCCTTTTAAATCTGAATTTGTTACATGTCTAACTTGGGTTGAAGATTAAGTGAAGCTACATAAGGTTGTTGGACGTCACTTTTGATAGGTCCAAGTTTATTTATGTTTTTTGAAGTCATTATAGGACTTAAATCAGTTTAATTAGTTGCTGCATGCTTGAGTTTGTCTTGTCTTGTCTCTAGCCTAAATCCTACTGCATTGAGTTTGTTCTTGTGCTTTAGCTGTCCTATTTTCACCCAAACATACATCTTGTCCAAATTGTTTCTTCTTTCTTTTCTTTGTTCTTTATCTTCTTTCAATCATTTGGGAAGTCTTGAATTAGCATTTTCATCATATTTGGAATTGGTGTAATAAGGTATAACATATTAAAGTTGATATTATAACCTATTTGGAGATACAAACTATAATATGTTATAATACCAACTCTGATAGGTTATTATACCAACTTCTATAGGTTATAACACTAACTTCAAACAAGATTGCTCAGTCGGCCCATTTGAGCCGTGTCTTTTATAAAAACGGTTTCAATTCTCAAGTAAGAATTTGTGTTTATATTTTGTACTTCCTATGGTTTTTAATAGTTGCTACATCACCATATGTAGCAACTAATAAAAACCATAGGAAGTATTTATATGTTTTTAGTATGCTCTTGGTCAGATCTAGATTACTAACAAAATCCCAAGAAATCATTATATTATGTCTAGAATGGACACGATATGATCTCTTAGAATCTATTTAGATATTTTTAGAACATTATTTACCAATAAAAAAAATATTACAAGTTAATTAAGTACTGAATTTATTTCTAAACAAGAGTACGGAATTTATCTCTACAACCAAGTCAAGCAAAAATGCAGTCCTCAATCCCAAAATAAATGAATAAAAAACTTGTTATTATACAAAAGAAAAAAAAAGGGAAACAAGTTTTTTGACATTAATTTACAATACAGATGATGAATCCTCTCAGCACCAAGATAGGTAAAAGTTGTAATCTCAACTTAGGTAGCTATACATCAATTAAAGATGAAATAGACTGAAGCAAATGATATCATCATCATACTTAGTGTATCACGCTCATAGACAAACTATGGTCAGGGTCTGAAAAACTCAAGCAAAGAATAATAGAGACAATTAAAATTATGATCTCTTGTTATTATTTAGGTTACATAAAAGAGTTTCAAAATATTGAGGGTGACAAGGAATATGCAACACCCCTTGATTATTAAAACCAAACTCATCTGCAGATAATTGAAGCAATTCTACAATGGAAGGATCATTCATGTACCGCGTTGGAACTACAAATCTTTTTAGTTCATCCTCTTCAAGCCCAACTAACACCGGAACATGCCCTTTTGGGGTTCCTCCTCGTCCTGATCCCGATCCTTCATTTCTTCCAAATCTTCTACTCACGTTGTTGTTTATGTTGTCGTTGTCGTATTCTTTGCTTGATAATCTAACATAGCGAGGAGGAGATGGTAGATGATTATATTGCTTCTTCTTCGAAATCATCCCACCAAACTCTCTTGACTTCATGAATGCCGCCATTTTAATTTTATTTTCTGAGGATTAATTGAATTAGATGATGATGATGAGGATGTTATAATTTCAGCATAATAACCAACTAACCCATCCCTACTAGACTCTTCAATTTTTCTTTATATATATATATATATATATATATATATATTAATGTACTCCACTACTCCTTAGTCCTTACTAAATACTGGGTCTACTACTCCATGGAGACCATTTCACTTTCTCGATGACAATTTTTAAATACTAAATTGTTGTTAAAATATTTCTAATAGCGTAGAAAAATGAGGTTAATGTAATGTTTTGCTGACTACCATATTTGTACTCTAACGTCCTTTCCATGTACTTCAAGACATTTCGTATACAAATATTTTATGGGCTTCATTTCTTTCTTGGTGGTGGGGGATACATACATAGATATTCTTAATTTCGGTTGAATTTCACGATTACGTATGGACTTGATATATGTAATTCATTGATAATTCATTTTTTTTTTCTTTTGTTCTTCATTTGACCATTTTTCTCTAGTTGTATCTGGATTATTTTTTTCTTTAGTACTTACTTCTATCAATAAAATATTGCTTTATTATCATCATACGTATCACTACAAAAATAAAAGGATTAGGCGACAAAGCAGTTTAGTCGCCTAATCTGTCGCATAAACCATTTGGCGACAAAACGCTTTGTCGCCTAAAAGTTTGTCACCTTTAAATATTTTTGTCGCCTAATCTGTCGCCTGACTCTATGCGACAAAATTAAGAACGTCGCCTATTTTGTCGCCTAATTATTTCTGACGAATTAAAAAAAAATAATATTTGTTATTATTATTTAATAATAATAGTATTATATTACTATTATTATTAAAATAATAATAACAAATATTCATTTTTTTATATATATATAATAAATAAGAAGAGCAATGTATACAAAATATATTAATTAAAATTAAATATACATTAATAAATTCAAAATTTATACATTAAAATTTATATACAATAAAAAATATTATCTACATCTATATAAAAAAAAATACAAATAAATAAATTGTTATTAAATATTAAAAATAATAATTAATTATAAATATAAACATATGTACAAAAAATAAATGTAAAGATACAAAAATTAATAATAACCACCATGACTTGAGCGACTACCACCACCGCGGCTAGGATACGATCCCCGGGAACCACCCGATCCGCCTGGGCTACTACCCATATCACTACCCCGACGTTGGCGACCACCCACTCCCGAACCACGGAAAGCATTACTGCTTTCCCCGTGTAATGTGGTTTGTAAATACTCGCAAGTTTGTTCGAGAGACTGTAAACGGTCATTCATTTCTCTTATTTGATCTTGAGAAGGGGTCCTCTCGTCGAGTTGAGCTTACATGAATATACGAAATTCATGCATGGCTCGTTGCATCATCTCGAGGTGCGTCTTCATTTCTTCATGAGTTTCGCGCTGCTCTCGAGGGGGTGAAATGGTTCTCAAAAAGGGTAGGGTAGTAGTATTCGTTGGCGGACCCCAAACCATAGTACCCGGGGGGGTGAATTTGTTTATTATTATTTACCTCATGATCGCCTCTACGTAAAGTTGAAAGGCATCAGGCTCTTCACCCTTTCTTATTGCTTCCGCTTCTAATTTACGGTAGTGCTCCTGTTACACAAATCGGAAAGTATATTATGTATAGTTGAATAATAAACAATAAATTTAAAAGTCAAATGATAATGAACTTACTTCAATTTTTTGGTCGTATTCGGTAATGAGGACACGCTGGCCATCCGCATTGCGTACTCCTTTGGTTCGTAACAACAACCTGTAAGGAGTAGGCTCTACGTTGCCAGATTCACCGGCCTTCAAAAAACAAATACTTGTAGTTAGTTAACAAACTATTAATTATTGAAAAAAGTTAAAGAAATTATTAATGTAAATTAACTTACCATTTTTTCGCGCAAGTGCGCTGCTGAATACGGGCCACCACGGTAGGTGGGCAAAGGTGGCGCACTAGAGTCCCCTTTGCGCCTGTTACTCTTCGCACGAGAGCTTTTGGCCTTAAAGTCTGCGGTGTCTGAGTAACTTTTCAAGGCGTTCCAGAACTCCGGTGGGGTAAAGTCAGGGTGAAAGGTTTCCTGTTCCTCGATCTCGAGGCCCTGACTTTCCCTCTCGGCCCGTTCCCTCTCCCTTTGGGACGCTAGCTCTCGCTCTTTCGTTCTAAGTTTGTTCATTGTATCTCGGTAACGAACAGAGCATCGTTTGTACCAGGCTTTGTGGACCTCTCTATCAATTTGAGGATCCCGCTTATAGCATTTCTAATTTGAAAATTCAAAATAAGAAAAAAAAAGTATAAATTATGAGAATTGAATTTAACTTTGTCTAAATTTAAAGAAAAGTAGTTAACGTATACCTTAAACTCTTCATAATATAATTTTTTAACCGCCTCTAGCACCTTCTTCCAAGAAGTACCATGAGGGTCTAAAGACAGTCCAACCGTCATTCCAATTTTGGAAGAGACGCCCCGTCTCGGGTTGTCTTCCGCTGACGCATCAAATCTAGAAAAGACGATTAATTAGCAACCTACTTTTTAACTAATTCATTTACGTTATTAATGATAACTTACTGAGATGTTAGCGGAAGCCATGGTAGTAATGGCCTACGATCCCCAGGAATATCCCATGAAGCTTGTGGGGGTGGAGTAGGCGGAGTAGCCTGCGCTTGGGAACGTGTTCGCCAAGAGAGGGCTCTTCTTCTGGAGAGTCTGCAGCAACAACCTCCTCATCAACCTCCTAAACAACAAATTGGGGTTGTCGTGAGCGAGCACCGATATTTAGTGGGTGCTGGTTGGGAAGAGAGGCAGAGGCAGGAAAATGCGAAGATGACCCAGGATAGCCCATTTGGGAGGAGTCATATGGTTGATAACTGGAAAAGACCCCTCCCTGGGCATTTGAAGTATTTCGGGAGAAAGTGGGTTGTTGGCTGAGCAGGCTTTGGAAGGATTGGCAAGGGGGTTGGTTGGTGAAGGGTTGAGAAAAGGGTTGTTGAAAAAGGTGAGTGTTTGGTTGCTGATAGGCAGGTTGAAAAGGTTGGTGCAAGGAAGGGTTGGTGGGTGTGCTATAGTAACTAGGCTGTTGGAAAACATAGTCACTAGGCGAGATGTTGTTCAAGTCGAAACTCAAAAAATCAAAGAATTTATTGTTAGGATTGTTTGGGTTATTGTTTGGGTTATCAGCCATATTCGCTATGTCAAATAAAGACTACACAAAGCAAAAATACACTAATTTCTGAATTAAGATATATTCAACTTAGGCTATACTAACATTCATTCAAAATTAAAAAATATCATACTTGAATAATAACCAAGCTCACTTAACAAAAAATATCATACTTGAATAATAAACTTATTATCAGAATTATTATAAATTCAACATAACCTAAACTAACAAGCATAAAGTAAATAATAGAAAAAGCAACATGAATATATTTTTTTGATTTTCGAAATTCAGAAAAAAGAACTAAGTAAAAATTATACTACTATTTTTCTGATTTTCGAAAATCAGTAAACAAAACTCAACATATATATTTTTTAATTTTCGAAAATCAGTAAAAAAACTCAACATGAATATATATTTTCGAAAAAAAAAACTGAACAAATACCAAAAAATCAGTCCAAAGAACTAAGTAAAAAAACTCAACATGAAAATATTAATTTTCAAAATTCAGTAAAAAAATACTCATCAACACTTTATTTTGATTTTCGAAAATCAGAAAAAATACTAAGTAACAATATACTTTTTTGGATTTTCGAAAATCAGTAAAAAAAGACTCAAATTTTCATAACAAATTTCGTAAACTAAATTTCGAAACAAAAAACCCTAAAAAAACCCTAAACTACGACATATTTCGAAACAAAAAACTCTAAAAAAAACCCTAAATTTCGTAACAAATTCATCTAAATAAGCAAAATTTCAAACCCAAAATCCAAAAAAAACCCTAACACACTAAGTACAGAACCACAACCACAACCATATTATACATGCATGATAAAACAAAAACAAAAAAACAAAAAAAAAAAAAACAAAGAAGAAATCATACCTGATGTGCAAGCATCCCCAAAAAATGTCGAAATCATCCATAGAGACAGCACATTGCACATATGTTTCAAAAAAAAAAACAAAGTTAGTTAAATGCTTGTTCAAAAAATTATCAAGAAAATACCGAAAAAAGTTTGAAATAATGATAAAAAAACGAAATTACCTTTAAAACACAAGATCAGTTTGCTCCAAGAAGATCCACCGGAAAGTTTGCCGCAAAATACTTAAAAATACCGGCCAAAACAAGATTTAAGTGAAAAATTAGGGTTAAAATGTAAAGAAAGTAAAGAAGACTTAGGGAAAATTAGGGTTAGAATATGTTAAGAAAGTAAAGAAGAGTTAGGGATAATTATGTTTAGAAGGAGAGAAATGAGAGTGAAAATTGATGTGGAAAATGACGTATGGGATGTCTATATATATAGGCAATCCTATGCGACCTAAATTTAAGTCGCCTATTTTGTCGCCTAAAATTTAAACGTTCAAATTTTAAATGAAAACCTGTTAGGCGACGTAATAGGCGACGGAAATTTGGGTCGCCTAGCATTGAATACGATTGTTCGCTTTGCAATGTCTAATCTTTTCAGTTCAGTACTTTTTTGTACGTCTTCATTTATGCGACGTAATAGGCAACCCAAATTTGCGTCGCATAACCTCGATTTTTGTCGCCTATTTAGGTGAGTACGTGTCTCAACCCCGTCCTAGTATTTTTGAAAACGTGTTTTTTATTAATATTAGTATAATAATTATTATTATCATTCGTATTATATTATTATTATGATTATTATAATTATTTATTATTATTATTATTAATACTGTTATTATTATTACTGTTATTGTTATTGTTATTGTTATTATTATTATTATTATTATTATTATTATTATTATTATTATTATTATTATTATTATATTATTATTATTATTATTATTATTATTATTATTATTACTATTATTATAATTATTATTATTATTATTATTATTATTATTATTATTATTCTTATTATTATTACGAATATTACTATTATTATTTTTTTTTATTATTATTATTCTTATTATTATTAATGCTATGATTATTATTATGTTAAATATTTGTAAAAGAAAGAAATTATTATTTGAGAGTAATGTAGAAATTTGAAATATTAATGACTAGGATAAGAAACAAACAATAAAAATAATAAGAGTGACATACAATAAAATGATACAGTACATTAATTAATACTAGTAATAGTTTACATCCAAGTCACCCTCATCGCTAAAATACAAAGCCTCATTATCGTTTTGCTCATCACCGGACAATATTAAATCAACATCAGCATCTTCGTCGAGAATTGGTGTCGGCGATTCCGGTTCATCCTCGCACTCAATTAGTTGTCCGGAAGGATTGCGAAACGATGTGTCAACATTGTCTTCTTACGAGACCTGAAAGTGTACACGCTGTTCCTCTTGGAATGCGCTGTCATCTACCTCATTGGTTGTAGCAACACTGACTTGGTATTTCTTTGGCTTGACTGTGCATACAACTCGCCAATCTCATAAATCTCGTCTTAAACTTGGATACGCCATGTAGTAGACTTGGGTCGCTTGACTAGCTAGGACAAATGGGTCATAATTTCCGTACGACCGATTGATGTGATGTCTACCATCTGGTAGCGTTCGTGAACACGTGTGCCGCATCCACGTCCATGACGATTCGGGTCATACCAGTGACATTTGAATAGAGTCACTCTCTTAATTGGTATTGCTGGATATTCAAGTTCTATAATGTCTTCAAGCCGGTCGTAGAAGTCGTCTCCGTTTTCACTCATCGGCTGCTTTAACACATACGCCGCTATTGTCTGCGGCTTTTCTAGTAGCGTGTTTGTTAGTGTGGAACTTATAACCATTGACGTAACATATGTTATACATTTTTGCATACTTCAAAGGTCCCTGTGCCATGTCTTTCAGTATTTGGCCGTTCGGAGCATAATCGAGATGATCGGCAAAAGCCTATAAATACCAAACATAGAGTTAGACTATATGAACAGTAATATCAAAAGAAAACAACAGATACTTACGTAAGGTTTGAAGAATATTGGAAATTGCTCTTCGAGTAAAGCATCGAACTGGTCTCGCGGCATGGAAGGAGGCACAGCAAAACGTAGCTGACTTGTGAACCTTCTCAGATAAGGTTCAACCTCAGGACAGTTCATCAGAACATACCGGTGTGCGATTTTAAGATCTTTGTCGTCTAGCAATTTTGTTTTACCCCTCCCATGGAATCTGACTGGGTGAGTGAAAATTGGAAGGACCACGTGATCTATCACTGTTCTCACCGCCGTCGTCGTGCATAGGAAGGTCTCTATATCTGCATCTTACCTCTGGCTCAAAGTAATGAGATACAAAATGAGAAGCCTCTTCGGTAAGATCTTGATTGCACATTGACGCTTCAACATAGGCTTTGTTTCCAACATTGAGTTTTAGATGACGTAAGTACCTAATTGTAAATAAATATATTAATTAGACAAGAAAGAACAAAACAATTAAAAAATTATAAATATTAATTGGATTACGTGCACATACCATTCGAATGGATACATCCACCTATATGGAACGGGTCCAACTATTCTTGCCTCGTATGGTAAATGGACGGGTAAATGCTCCATGCAGTCCAAGAACGAGGGGGGGGAGGGGGGAAGATCTTCTCCAATTTGCACAGTATAACTGGTATATCCGACTCTAATTTCATCATGTCAGACGTTTTCAGTCTTGGAGAAGTTATTTTCTTGAAAAACAAGCTTAACTCAGTTAGAGCCTCCTAAATAGGTACAAGGAGATGCTCACGAAAGGCAATCGAAATTCAGCGTTGCATGAAAACGTGACAATCGTGGCTTTTCATTCCGAATATGGAATGCTTGTTCATGTCAATGTTCCTAGCCAAGTCGCACACATAACCATTTGAAAACCTTAACGTCTTGAGCCAGTCAAGTAGAGCATAAATCCCTCTATCATTTAGAGTATAAGATGCCATTGGGATTTCGTTCCCCAATGGATGCAATGCACTTCTGATGCCGAGCTCCTACATGTCTCTACGTGCACCAATATGATCTTGTTCCCTTTTCGACACGCATCACTATATTAAATATGTTATCGAAAAAGTTCTTTTCAATGTGCATCAAATCAAGATAGTGTCTGATCATATTAGTTTCCCAGCACGGTAAGTCCGAAAACACACTTCTTTTGAACTTCTTCAAATGGTTGGTCAAGGAAAACTATAGGAAAGAGTACCCCTATCTCCCTCTCTTTGAGGTTCCACCAGTCTACCCCTCTAGTTACCCTTGGGTTGAAGAGGGGACCGAGTTGGAGAGAGTGTGGAGTGTTAACACTTTTCGAAGGGTTTTTGAGGAGAGACTAGAATTCCATGACCATGACCTAGACTCCCCTCACCCTATCATTAGCTCCCCTCCTTCTCTTGATGATCAACATTCTTGTGTTGATGCACCACTCACCGATGAGGTTCATGATGAGGTTCCTAGTACACCTCAACATGGTACACCCCTCACATATATGCATGATCATCTAGATAGTGGACCCGATGACCTAAAGGTAGATATGTGGATGATTGAGGAGTCTCAAGTGCATACCCTAGATGTGCCTTCTGTTGAGTCTCACCTTACACCTCTTTGTCATCATGAGAAGATCGTTCATGTTCATGCTCGCCTTGACGCTTGTGTTGCTATACCGCATGCTTCCCTCCCCCCTGCCTCTGTTCATTCTTCTCCCGACTTTTCACCATGTTATGGAAAGTCGGTCTTTGTTGTGTTTCTCCCTCTTTTCTTTCTTCTCTCTCTTTTTCACTCCCCAACCTCTACTGTTATGGGGAATGAATTCGATAAACTCCTACGGAGTTTGACTCGCTACCACGTAGTGAGTCAGGTCTAGCTAAAGACCTTAAAGAAGCGCTTCTTGAGAGGTAACCCAACTGTACATATGGTTTTTGCTTCATTTTTGTTTTTCATTCATTGCATTGCATTTTTGCTAGTCAGTGCTCACGTTTGGGGGAGGCAATTGCTCTAACGGTCCCACAAGGGTGAGAAAGAGGAAAAAGGCTCAAAAGTGCAATTGAGCCAAACATGAAGAATATAGCTTCACCCTAGCTTGGGGGAGGCAATTGCTCTAGATTCGCACTTCACGCCTCCACTTCTTTCAAGGAGCGGAGAGTTATTAGACCACTTGATGGTGGTGATGGTAATGCTAGGAGTGAAAGCCCTCCTAGCCTAGGTATGACCTTCTTCTCTCCTTTTCGTTGGCTAGCATGTGTTTGTGTTGGGTGTTGTGACAATCTTGTTGACCATGGTTCTTAATGTTTCATCTTTCTTCTCTCCTTCTTTGCTAGAGACTAGCAAAGCTTTAGCTTGGGAGAGTAGAGATGGTCAACTCCATTGTCACTTATACCCATTTGTTTGTGCATTTAGTTTCATATAGTTATAGTTTAGTTCATTGCATTTATTATTTTGTATATTCATATTGCATTCATGTCATGTTGTATATATTGCATGTTCATGTTTAGTTTTCAATAAGATGGTTGAGTTGTGAAACTAGCATGCTTGCTTGTGGTGTGGACTTCTGTGGTCTGACCTTATGCAAACTCGTATTTCCTTAGCCCTGTGCATGTTTTGGGACCTAGAGTTTGACCTACTTTCCACATAGCTTGGGGGAATTGGGGTTAGCAAAGGAACTTCAAGTTAAAATTAAATTGCAAAGAAAGAACAAGCAATGCTCAAAGGTTGTTTGTATTAAAATGTAATAGAAGTGAGTGAATTACAAGAGAACAAGTAGCCTATTTATACTAAGGAATTCAGCTACCAAGGATTACAACTTGCAAGACAAAAATCTGAATATTACACAAAAGTAAGCTCCCAACAGCTATATTTTTTTATGTAGAGAATAATAGCAAGTTTCCAACAACTATATTTTGAAATCTAGAGGATATTAGAAATAGAGCGATTGGCTTGATTTGACTTGATTTGCACATTATGTCTTCTATCTTCTTGGCATTATGTGTGGCTGATTTGTAGAAGATATTATCACAAAACATCCCACTCAATATTCAAAACATATTGCCTATTCTAAATCAGCTAGTTTTGAAGAATGCAACAGCTCAAATTGTAGAACCTGGTTGACTGCCTTGATTCATGCGTTTTAATTGTGTAATGGACGTCCCATGAGCAAAAATAAATACTAGACTCAATAAAATAAAAATTACAACTCGACTAACTAGACATGAGACATGATTAAGCTTGATCCTAAACCTAGCTTAAACATCTCTAAGTCTTTGTTTCAAAATGAAAATACAAAATAAAGACTCAATTAGGGAAGACTTAGTTCATGACTACGAAATTAAAATAAAGAAAAGACTCAATTAGAAAACACTTAACTCATGACGCAACTTAATTAAAACTGAACTTAAATAACGAGTAAGACATTAGTATTTATTTTATGAATCTCGAATAATCTAAAAATTACCTTAAAGCTTAAAGAGAACCATACCCAAATGTTGAACAAGTTGATCTTTAGAATAGTTAATATTGGGCTAGGCTAATCTATATCATTCTCCCTTTCTTTTGAAAAGTTTGTCCTCAAACTTTGTACTTGGAAATGAATTTCGCCCACTTAATCATGTATGCATAACGACCATTGTTTGTCTTTGTTAACATCTTTACCGCATTTTTCCTCAAGTTGTTTCACGATTGGAGTAAGCAAAGGTAGAATTGCACATTTCTTAAGTGTTTCTTTATCATCCAGATTGTTATTGTTTAGGTTAACTTTTTGAGGCTCAAGTTCAGGATGCTTAGGTGTAGTGGGCGACGGGAGAAGAGGTGATGGTGTTTCCATATTGAAATTTATTGGGGATGTGGAGGAGGTTGTAATGGGGATGAGGGTTTTGTGTTTGCGGTCTTTGATGAAGGAATAAGTGTTGTTGTAACCATCATGCATTACCTTTCGATCAAACATCCAAGGTCGTCCCAATAGAATTTAACAAGTATCAATAGGCAAAACATCACACCATATTTCCTCTTGATAAACTTTACCAATTGAAAAACGGAGTAGAACTACTTGTGATACTAGTAGACATTGGTTATGGTATTGGATTATGTAGGGTTGTGGATGAGGTGTGGTTTGAAGTTGTAATTTTGAAACAAGAGTTTGGGATGCAATGTTTGTGCACGTTCCTCCATCGATGATTAAAGAACAAACTTTTTGTTTAACGGTGCATCTTGTGGAGAAATATTTCTCACGTTGAGCCATATTATCAAAAACAATCAAGTTTACATACTTTTGCAAAAACTGCCCAGTTTAATACCAAATAAAATCATTAAATTCTGAAATTTTACAGGTAGATAGATCTCGAAAAAATACCCAAAATGAAAGCAAAGAATTTTGTAATTTGGATATCGGACGGGGAAGTTATGACCTGTCGAAGTTTGAGGAAGAAATTTGCTACAGGAAAATTTTCTAAACTGTGCCTTGAACTTTTGGTGAGTGTTTCACGTTTTCTCCAAGAATAAATGATATAGGCTAGGAGCGTAGCCTTGGCTCTGATACCAAGATGATGTAGGTTGGTTATGTTTGAGCAAGGACCAATCTATATGCACACATAATTTTGAGGTTTTGAAATACAACAATTAAAGCTGAACATTTAGGTTGTAATATAAAAGGTTTTTTTTTTTTTTTTTTTTTTTTTTTTTTTTTTTGTGATTTTGTGGGTTTTGTAACAAGAAAAAGAAAAGAAAAGATATGTTTATGAACAACTTTGAAATGGCTGTTCCAAGGGTTAATTTGATACAGTTTCTCCACAAATTAAAACGAAGTGATCCTAAGAACACATTCAATCTTTAGCGAAAAGAATGAAAAGCAAAGGAACTTCAAGTTAAAACTAAATTGCAAAGAAAGAACAAGAAATGCTCAAAGGTTGTTTGTATTAAATGTAATAGAAGTGAGTGAGTTACAAGAGAACAAGTAGCCTATTTATACTAAGGAATTCAGCTACCAAGGATTACAACTTGCAAGACAAAAATCTGAATATTACACAAAAGTAAGCTCCCAATTGCTATATTTTTTTATCTAGAGAATAATAGCAAGTTTCCAACAGCTATATTTTGAAATCTAGAGGATATTAGAAATAGATTGATTGGCTTGATTTGACTTGATTTGCACATTATGTCTTCTATCTTCTTGGGATTATGTGTGGTTGATTTGTAGAAGATATTATCACAAAACATCCCTCTCAATCTTCAAAACATATTGCCTATTCTAAATCAGCTAGTTTTGAAGAATGCAACAACTCAAATTGTAGAACCTGGTTGACTGCATTGATTCATGCGTTTTAATTGTCTAATGGAACCTGGTTGACTACCTTAAAGCTTAAAGAGAACCAAACCCAAATGTTGAACATATTGATCTTTGGAATAGTTAATATTGGGCTAGTGATAGGGGGTTTCTAACGCGTTGTTTAACGATAAGAACTTACGCTATGCAAACACATTTATAATCACCCAAAAAGCTACTTCAACGAGTGTAGTGGTAAGTCGGGGATCGAACCACAGAGAACAAGGGCTAGGAAGACTAAAGGTTTGGTGTGGGAAAAGTTGATGGAGTGTAGGTTGAAAGGTGGGTGAGCTAAACTAATGACAAATATAAAGCAAGGAAAGAAAGCGGGTTTAGGTTAGATCCACCCTAGGTAGGTCCATTGGAAATAGAGATAGGCTAGGTCGAGGGAGATCGAACGAAGGTCAATCGAGACACTCTAGACATCGAGTGGAAGTTGATGACCTATAGTCATGCGAACGACCCATAATTGCCCTATGTCTCACTAGGGAGTGGCAGGACAAGATTCGACTCGAATATCAATCAACAAACCAACATCAATCTCAACCATCTTCCTAAACATTAAACACAAGACCAAAACCCTAAGATTTCTCCAACCCAAAACCCTAAAAATCTACTCTAGCATAAAGAAGGCAAAAGCAAGAGGGAAGGAAAGCATTAAACCTATTCTAGAAAGTATTAAAGAAACAAAAGACATGAAAGCATTAAATGGGAAGAAGAACAAGAAAGCAATAAAGTCTAAACTAAGAAAGCAATAAATGAAAGCATAAAGAAAGCAATAATTTTTCCTCAGGGTTGTTTCATGATTGGAGTAAGCAAAGGTAGAATTGCACAGTGTTTCTTTATCATCTAGATTGTTATTGTTTAGGTTAACTTTTTGAGGCTCAAGTTCAGGATGCTTAGGTGTAGTGGGCGAAGGGAGAAGAGGTGATGGTGTTTCCATATTGAAACATTGTGGGGATGTGGAGGAGGTTGTAATGGGGATGAGGGTTATGTGTTTGCGGTCTTTGATGAAGGAATAAGTGTTGTTGTAACCATCATGCATTACCTTTCGATCAAACATCCAAGGTCGTCCCAATAGAATGTAACAAGTATCAATAGGCAAAACATCACACCATATTTCCTCTTGATAAACTTTACCAATTGAAAAATGGAGTAGAACTACTTGTGATACTAGTAGACATTAGTTATGGTATTGGATTGTGTAGGGTTGTGGATGAGGTGTGGTTTGAAGTTGTAATTTGGAAACAAGAGTTTGGGATGCAATGTTTGTGCACGTTCCTCCATCGATGATTAAAGAACACACTTTTTGTTTAATGGTGCATTTTGTGGAGAAATATTTTTCAAGTTGAGCCATATTATAAAAAACAATCAAGTTTACATACTTTTTCAAAAACTGCCCAGTTTAATACCAAATAAAATCATTTAATTATGAAATTTTAGAGGTAGATAGATCTCGAAAAAATACCCAAAATGAAAACAAAGAAATTTGCAATTTGGATATCGGACGAGGAAGTTATGATCCTGTCGAAGTTTAAGGCAGAAATTTGCTACGGGAAAATTTTCTGATTTGTGCCTTAAACTTTTGGTGCGTGTTTCACGTTTTCTCCAAGAATAAATGATATAGGCTAGGAGCGTAGCCTTGGCTCTGATACCAAGATGATGTAGGTTGGCTATGTTTGAACAAGGACCAATCTGCACACATAATTTTGAGGTTTTGAAATACAACAATTAAGGCTGAACATTTAGGTTGTAATATAAAGGTTTTTTTTTTTTTTGTGATTTTGTGGGTTTTGTAACAAGAAAAAAAAAAGAAAAGATATGTTGATGAACAACTTTGAAATGGCTGTTCCAAGGCTTAATTTGATACAGTTTCACCACAAATTGAAACTAAGGGCTCCTAAGAACACATTCAATCTTTAGCCAAAAAAATGAAAAGCAAAGGAACTTCAAGTTAAAATTAAAATGCAAAGAAAGAACAAGAAATGCTCAAACGTTGTTTGTATTAAAATGTAATAGAAGTGAGTGAATTACAAGAGAACAAGTAGCCTATTTATACTAAGGAATTCAGCTACCAAGGATTACAACTTGCAAGACAAAAATCTGAATATTACACAAAAGTAAGCTCCCAACAGCTATATTTTTTTATCTAGAGGATAATAGCAAGTTTCCAACATCTATATTTTGAAATCTAGAGGATATTAGAAATAGAGTGATTGGCTTTATTTGACTTGATTTGCACATTATGTCTTCTATCTTCTTGGGATTATGTCTTCTATCTTCAAAACATATTGCCTATTCTAAATCAGCTAGTTTTAAAGAATGTAACAGCTCAAATTGTAGAACCTGGTTGACTGCCTTGATTCATCCGTTTTAATTGTGTAATGGACGTCCCATGAGCAAAAATAAATACTAGACTCAATAAAATAAAAATTACAACTCGACTAACTAAATATGAGACATGATTAAGCTTGATCCTAAACCTGGCTTAATCATCTCTAAGACTTTGTTTCAAAATGAAAATACAAAATAAAGACTCAAATTAAAGAAGACTTAGTTCATGACTACGAAATTAAAATAAAGAAAAGACTCAATTAGAAAACACTTAACTCACGACGCAACTTAATTAAAACAGAACATAAAGAACAAGTAAGACATTAGTATTTATTTTATGAATCTCGAATAATCTAAAAATTACCTTAAAGCTTAAAGAGAACCATACCCAAATGTTGAACAAGTTGATCTTTGGAATAGTTAATATTGGGCTAGACTGATCTATATCATTCTCCCTTTCTTTTGAAAAGTTTGTCCTCAAACTTTGTACTTGGAAATTAATTTCGCCCACATAATCATGTATGCATAACGATCATTTTTTGTCTTTGTTAACATGTTTGCCACATTTTTCCTCAAGTTGTTTCATGATTTGATATAGGTTGGCTTTGTCTCGAAACAAAACCAAACTATATGCACACGTTTGACTTGTTTGTTTGCAAATGAAATGTTTTGTGTTTTTTTGTTTTTTATAACAAGAAAGTCGAAATGGATATGTTGACGGAATCAACTAAGAACGGCTGAACCAAGGTTTGATTCGATATAGTTACACCACGAATTAAAACAATGGGCTCCTAAGAACACATTCAAACTTAGCCAAAATAAGAAAAGCAAAGGAACTTCAAATTACTCAAACTAATCCAAGTTAAAGTAAATTGCAAGACAAGAACAAGAAAAATGCTCAAAGGTTGTATTTTTATTATTCAAAATCAAGTACATGAACCATGAATTACAAGTCATTTATACGAAAGGATTACTAGCAAAGAAAGAGATTCGGATCAGCAATAGAAGGTAACGACTACTTTTATTTGCTAAATATTTAGTGTAATCTTCAGGATATTCGCTTGGGCTGAAATGAAGGATAATTCTCTTGATAAACCAGCAACAATCTTCTAAGAATATACCAAAAGATCTTCTAAGAATAATACTCAATATTCTGGGTAGATTCCAAACGACTGGAAATACTCCAAAAGATCTTCTAAGAATATTGCTCAATATTCTGGGGCAGAATTATTTCAAACGGCTCCAAAAGATCTTTTAAGAATATTGCTCAATATTCTGGGCAGAATTATTTCAAACGGTTAGAATTCAGAATATTTCATTGACTTGATCCTTGAATGATTTTGCAAATAACTTCACATGATCTTCATATTCCCATGATGATTCTTGAATTATGTTTCCGCCGAAATAAGATGCTTGGGCTGATTGTTCTTGCATTTATTTTTTTGATATTTGATCCTCGAGCAAAAATAAAATACTAGACTCAAAAAAAAGAAAAGTACAACTCAACTAACTAAACATGAGAAATGATTAAGCTTGATCTTAAACCAGGCTTTAATCATCTCGAAGACTTTTATTGAAAAAAATGAAAAAAATTAATACTAAAATAAACAGCTTAAAATACTTGAAAATGAAATACTAAAGAAACGACTCAAAAGAAGACTTAGTTTATGACTACAAAGTTAAATGATTTGACTTTTGGACCTTGTATATGAGCGTCGTCCATCTGATGTATCATTATATTGATCTTGGCTTGCTCATGAGAACTAGATGTAGGTGACCATACATCATCCTCCCCTTCTTTGGAAAAGCTTGACCTCAAGCTTGGCAACATGTCCTCCTCATGAAATGGAATTAAATCTGCAACATTGAAAGTAGAGGAAACACCATAGCTACTAGGTAGCTCTAGTTTGTAAGCATTGTCATTAACCTTTTCCAAGATTTCGAAAGGTCCATCAATTCTTGAACCAAGTTCAGACTCAGAAGAACCCACAGCTATGGCACAGGTCAGACAGACAGATCAGACAGAGCACCCCAGGAGCTTCACATATGCACCAAATCTAGGTGAGAACATTAAGTCAGGAAAGTTGACCCATAAAGGCTCAGAGATGGAACAAGGATCACCCCTGAACATCTCAAGCACTGGTAAAAGGGACCAAGCCTCCAGAAAACAGAAAATACCAAGTCTGAAAAAACAGACAAGTATTTTCACCAAGTCATCTGCACCAAATCTTGAGGAAGCAGGTGAGTCACAAGCTGAAGGCCTTGACAGGCTTGGTTTAGGGTTAACTTAGTGGTTTGATCATCAAAATCCTCTAGCGGAGCCAGAAGAACAAGCAAGTGCCCAAAACACCAACAAAGGTACTGGGAACAGGACAACTGACAAACCTACTGACCAGCTGACCTTGGTGAATCTGTTGAGCCTAGACCTGAACACTTGGAACCTAAAGAAGGCTGGCAACGTCATCTCTGCACATGGGCCTAGCCACCAAGGGCCAAGAACCATCCTATTCACCCACCTAGAAGCCTAGAAGTCTTGTCCTAGGTGGGCTGTTCAGCAGAATATCAGAGAGGGTTCTGATCTCCTTTTTAATAGCTGTTTTGTTTTGTTAATTAAAAGGCACATGGGTAGGCACGTGAGTTTATTAAAAGAGCCGTTGTATTTCTGTTTAGAAGCCTATATAAAGGGGCTTATGTGATGTAACATTCATTCAAGTTTTATTCTACAAAAAATTTTCATTCATTGCTCATTTGCAAGTGTTTTCATATTTCTGTTTTTGGGGTGATTTTGAGGCAATCATCACAAGAAAGGATTCATCCTTCTCCAAGATCAAGAGATCTCTGTGAGAAGTGTGAGGGTTGAGCCTTACAACTTAGAGAGGTTGTCTTAGGTTCCTCCCAGGGACAATCAGTCATCAAGACTGATTGGAACAGGCCAAGAACACAAGTCTTGGTTTCAGATTTCACAGTGTGTGCATCAAGGGCCATTTTCTGTTCTTCTCAGTAGGCATAGCCCATCATCTTCCTCCCAACTTGGTGCAACTTGGTATCAGAGCTGAGGCAGCAACAACTTTTTGGGAAATTAGAGAAGTGTTCCTTCCTTTTGAAGGAAGTGTATTTTCTTGGGTTCATAGTAGGTAGGCAGGGTGTTAAAGCTGACCCAACCAAAGTAGATTCCATTAGAAACTGGCCTACCCCAACCAGCATTACACAAGTTAGATCATTTCATGGGTTGGCATCCTTTTATAGGAGGTTCATCAAGAATTTCAGCACTATCATGGCACCCATCACAGACTGCACCAAGGGAAGTGTGTTTAACTGGACTGAAAGGGCACAGCAAGCATTTGAAGTCATTAAGAAGGCTATGTGTAAACCCCCCATTCTGAAATTACCTGACTTTAGCAAACCATTTGAAGTAGAATGTGATGCTAGTAACTTTGGCATAGGGGATGTACTCATACAGGAAGGTAGACCTATAGCATACTTTAGTGAGAAATTCAACAAAAGTAGGGTTAACTACTCCACTTATGACAAAGAGCTATATGCTGTTGTGAGAGCTCTAGAACATTGGGCACATTACCTTAAGGGACAACCATTTGTTCTACATTCAGACCATGAAGCCTTAAGAAACCTTAGTGGACAAAGCAAGCTGAGTGCAAAACATGCAAGGTGGGTAGAATTCATGCAATGCTTCAACTTTGTGGTAACATATAAGACTGGTAAATCCAATGTTGTGGCTGATGCTCTAAGTAGAAGGACTCACCTACTGGCTATACTAGATGCCAAGGTTTTAGGCTTTGAAATGATCAAAGAACAATACCCTACAGATCCTGACTTTAGCACACTTTACCAACACTGTCAACAGCAACCCCAAGGACCCTTCTCTATCCAGCAAGGTTTCTTATATAAAGAAAACAGGTTGTGTATACCTCAGACCCCATTAAGGCTAGTTCTAGTAAAGGAAATCCATGAGGACACTTTAGGGGGACATTTTGGTATCCAGAAGACCTTAGACATGTTAGCTAAACATTTCTATTGGCCAAAGATGTTGGGAACAGTGGGAAAGGTGATCCTAAGGTGTGAGGCATGCATCAAAGCTAAAATCACTTTTCACAAGGGAGAGTACAAACCCCTTCCTATTGCACAAAAACCATGGGAACATGTTAGCATGGACTTCATAGTTGCCCTACCAAGAACACAAACGGGAAGGGATGCTGTGATGGTTGTAGTTGATAGATTTTCAAAAATGGCTCATTTCATAGCCTGCAAGAAGGTGGATGATGCTAGACATATAGCTAAACTATACTTTGCAGAAATTGTAAGGCTGCATGGGGTCACTAGAACTATAGTATCAGACAGGGATAGAAAATTTCTAAGCTCCTTTTGGAGCACCCTATGGAGACTGCTTGATACAAAGCTGTTGTATAGCACCTCTCATCACCCTCAAACTGATGGGCAAACAGAGGTCACTAACAAAACCCCAGGCTCAATCCTAAGAACCTTAGTCAAAAAAAATTTGAAGGATTAGGACCTCAAGCTTTGTCATGCAGAGTTTGCCTACAATAAAAGTCCTAGTTGGGCTACTAAGTTTTCCCCCTTTGAGTGTGTCTATGGAATGAACCCTTTGCTTCCTATCTCACTTGTGAATTTGCCTGTGCAGGTTGACTCAAATAAAGATGCTAGGAATCATGCTGAAACCATGCTAAAAATCCATCAACAGGCACAGGACAACATTACCAAAGCAACTGCAAGGCACCAGCAGAAAGTAAACAAGTCCAGCAACTCCCCCAAGACCTACAACATTGGTGATTGGGTGTGAATTAATCTAAGGAAAGACAGATTTCCTGCTCCCAGGAAAAATAAACTCATGCCAAGGGCTGATGGACCCTTCCATATCAGTGACAAGTATGGAGACAATGCATATAAGGTGGACCTCCCAAACACTTATGGAGTATCCCCCATATTCAATGTTGGAGACTTAAGGCCCTATTGCGATAAAAATGAATTGGGGACAATTCTGCCTGAAGAAGGAGGGAATGAACCAAGTTCAGACTCAGAAGAACCCACAGCCATGGCACAGGTCAAACAGACAGATCAGACTGAGCACCCCAAGAGCTTCACATCTGCACCAAATCTTGGTGAGAACATTAAGCCAGGAAAGTTGACCCATAGAGGCTTAGAGATGGAACAAGGATCACCCCTGAACAGCTCAAGCACTGGTAAAAGGGACCAAGCCTCCAGAAAACAGAAAATACCAAGTCTGAAAAAACAGACAAGTATTTTCACCAAGTCATCTACACCAAATCTTGAGGAAGCAGGTGAGTCACAAGCTGAAGGCCTGGACAGGCTTGGTTTAGGGTTAACTAAGTGGTTTGATCATCCAAATCTTCTAACGGAGCCAGACAAACAAGTAAGTGCCCAAAACACCAACAAAGGTACTAGGAACAGGACAACTGACAAACCTGCTGACCAGCTGACCTTGGTGAATCTGTTGAGCCTAGACCTGAACTCTTGGAACCTAAAGAAGGATGGCAACGTCATCTCTGCACATGGGCCTAGCCACCAAGGGCCAAGAACCATCCTATTCACCCACCTAGTAGCCTAAAAGTCTTGTCCTAGGTGGGATGTTCAGCAGAATATCAGAGAGGGTTCTGATCTCCTTTTTAATAGTTGTTTTGTTTTGTTAATTAAAAGGCACATGTTTAGGCACGTGAGTTTATTAAAAGAGTAGTTGTATTTCTGTTTAGAAGCCTATATAAAGGGGCTTATGTGATGTAACATTCATTCAAGTTTTATTCTACAAACAATTTTCATTCATTGCTCATTTGCAAGTGTTTTCATATTTCTGTTTTTGGGGTGATTGTGAGGCAATCATCACAAAAAAGGATTCATTGTTCTCCAAGATCAAGAGATATCTGTGAGAAGTGTGAGGGTTGAGCCTTACAACTCAGAGAGGTTGTCTTAGGTTCCTCCAAGGGACAATCAGTCACCAAGACTGATTGGAACAGGCCAAGAACACAAGTCTTGGTTTTGAGATTTCACAGTGTGTGCATCAAGGGTCCTTTTTTGTTCTTCTTAGTAGGCATAACCCAACATCTTCCTCCCAACTTGGTGCAATTATAGCACTTAGTTTTGATTTCCTTTGGGTGGGAAACCTATCCTTTCTCAAGTAAATCCATACTAAGTCACCTTTTGCGAAAATCACTTTTTTTCTCTTTTGGTCCACACTCTCTTTAACCTTTGCATTCATTTTCTCAATTATTTCCACAACTTGCTTATGTACCTTTTAAATCTCATTGGCTCTAGACTCGGCATCATGGCTAAACTTCAAAGGTGTAGGAAAAGGTGCAAGGTCTATGAGGGTTAAAGGATTTAGGCCATAAACCACATAGAAAGGAGAAAACCCAGTGGTCTTGCTAGGAACTCGATTATAAGCAAATTCAGCATTTGGGAGCAATTGTTCCCATTGTTTAGGATTCTTTGTGATGAGGGCACGCAACAAGGTTTCTATGGTCCTATTGGTTACTTCGATTTGACCATCAGTTTGAGGGTGGCTAGAACTACTAAAGTTAAGCTTGGTTCCCATCTTTTTCCAAAAAGTAAGCCAAAAGTGACTAAGAAACTTTGAATCTCTATCACTTACCATACTTCTTGCTATCCCATGTAGTCTTACTATTTCCTTAAAGTAATGATTAACAATGTTAACGGCATCATGTGTAGTATGACAAGCAATAAAGTGGGCAATCTTAGAAAACCTATCAACGAAAAACATTATGGAATCCTTATTGTTAGAGGTCCTAGGAAGTCCGGTTATGAAATCTAAGCTCACATCCTCCCATGGGTTTTGTGGTGTAGGAAGAGGTTGGTAAAGACCTTGAGACGTTTTGTGGGCTTTGGCTTTCAGACATTGAACACATCTTTTAATAATATGAATGACATCCTTAGCAAGTTTGGGCCAATAAAAGGTCTCACTCACTAATGAGATGGTCTTTTCTTCTCCAAAATGTCCTCCAAGTCCTCCCTCGTGATACTCCTTAATTAAGGTCTCCCTAACACTATGTCTAGGCACACATAATTGCTTACCTCGAAAAAGATATCCTTGAAAGATGTAGAACAGTCCTTGAGGTTTGTTATGACATTTTTCAAATATTTCTCCAAAATCAACATCATCAATATAGCACTCTTAACAATTCCATTCGAACAACCTTAGTATTCAAAATACTCAAAAGCAAGTATCTCCTAGATAAAGCATCAGCTCCGGTGTTTAGTTTACCCGCTTTGTGTTTAATAGTGAAATGAAAGGTTTGTAGGAACTCAACCCACTTAGCATGTCTAGATTGAAGTTTGTGTTGACTTTGAATAAATTTTAAAGCTTCATGATCAGAATTTAACACAAATTCTTTTGCAATCAAATAATGTCTCCAATGTTCTAAACATCTAACAATAGCATAAAACTCTTTATCATAAGTAGAATATTTCCTTTTAGCATCATTGAGTTTTTCACTAAAATAAGCAAGGGGTTTGTTGTTTTGAGTTAGGACACCTCCAAGGCCTACCCCTGATGCATCACACTCTACTTCAAAGATATCCTCGAAATTAGGCAAAGCCAAAACAGGTGCGGTTGTGAGTTTGTTCTTAATAGTGTCAAAGGCTGCTTGTGCTTTGGAGCTCCACTCAAAAGTCTTAAGTTTTGTGAGTTCGGTGATAGGGGCCATGATAGACTTAAAGTTTGGGACAAACCTCCTATAAAAAGAAGCTAAACCATGAAATGATCTAACTTGGTGAATGGTGGTAGGAATAGGCCAGTCTCTTATTGCCTCAACTTTCTTTTCATCCTCTTTAATCCCATCAATTGACACAATAAACCCAAGAAACTTAACTGACTCCGAAAAAAATGACACTTTTCTAGGTTACCATACAACTTTTCCTTAGCTAGCACACTAAAAACCTGACGCAAATGTTTAACATGCTCGTTTTCACTTTGACTATAAACCAAGATATCATCAAAATAAACCACAACAAATTGACCAAAGAAAGGTTTTAAGGTCTGGTTCATAAGTCTCATAAAGGTAGATGGTGCATTCGATAAACCAAAGGGCATAACTAACCATTCATAAAGTCCTTACTTAGTTTTAAATGCTGTTTTCCATTCATCGCCTTCATGAATCCTAACTTGGTGATATCCACTCCTATGGTCAATCTTAGAGAAAACTTTCGAACCATATAAATCATCCAACAAGTCAATAAGTCTAGGTATTGGAAATCTGTACTTAATGGTGATTCTATTAATGGCTCTACTGTCCACACACATCCTCATTTCTCCATTTTTCTTAGGCACAAGTAAGGTAGGAACGGTACAAGGACTTATGGATTCTCTAATCAAACCTTTAGCTAACAAATCATGAACTTGTCTCCTAATTTCTTCGGTCTCTTTAGGATTAGTTCAATAGGCTGGTTTGTTAGGTAACGTGGAAACAGGAATGAAATCAATTTTATGTTGTATATCCGTTTTAGGTGGAAGTCCATTTGGTATTTCAATAGGAAAAACATATGCAAATTCATCAAGTAAAGGTACAAGTAAAGGGTGATCATGCAAAACAGATTCGGTTTCATCATCTAGTAATAACAATTCTTTTCGTTCCATAAATTCATGTTGTTCACTTTTAAGTATAGGAATCAATGAAGGAAAATTTGTTAAAGCTGCTTGCAATTTAGAATTATGGGCAAGTGTATATGGAGCTAACGTGATCTTCTTGTTATTCATAACAAAAGTATGTGTATTTTTAAAGCCATCATGCATAGCTTTTCTGTCATATGGCCAAGGTCTTCCTAATAAAACATGACATGCATCCATAGGTATAACATCACATAAAAGACTCTCCTTATAACTATTACCAATTGAAAGCGAAAGTAAAACTTGAGAGTTTACAAGAATACCTTTGTTTTGATTCAACCACTGAATCATGTATGGCTCAGGATGTGGAGTAGTAGTGAGATTGAGCTTTTCCACCTTGGTTTTTGAAGCCACATTAGTGCAACTCCCTCCATCAATGATAAGAGAAGAAATTTTGCCTTTAACCGTACACCTGGTATAGAATATTGCTTCTCTTTGTTGGTTTTGATCTTTGGCTTTGACCCCACTAAGAGCTCTCTGCATAACCAATAATTCTCCTTCATCCCCATATATCGTTTCCCCATCAGGTTCATCATTGTCATAAAAATCCTCCTCGTTTTCCTCTTGATCATCATCAAATTTAACCAGATTTACCATTTTGCAATTTGGGCATTCGGATGAAATATGTCCTAAGTTTTGACACTTAAAACATCTTCTAGGATTGGATGAATTAACATTTGGTTGAGGTGCATTAAAAACGGTTTGGGGCTGTTTCGATTGATTATTTCGAAAAGGTCTTGTTTCTTGCGTATTCGGTTTGGAATAGGAGTTAGAAGTATTCTTTTGAAATGAATTTGAATTGCTAGTTCTGGATGAAATGAAACGTGAGGTTTTCTTCATTCTAGTTCTTTGTTGTTTATCCACTTTATGAGCAAGATTAATTAAATCATCAAGGCAAGTATATGGTTGTAATTCAACTATGTTTCTGATTTTTGTATCTAAACCATTTAAAAAGCTTACCAATGTTTGATGATCATCCTCCTTGAGGTCGCACCTCATTATCATTATCTCGAACTCTCGACCATACTCTTCTGCACTCTTGCCATCTTGTTGAAGGTACTGCAGCTTGGTAAAGTTCTCTTGCATATAGTATGAAGGAAGAAATTTCTCCTTCATTTGCTTTCTCATTTTGTCCCATGATCTGATTTTATCCTTCCCTTCACGTTCTCTTTTTGCACACTTGCTAGCCCACCAAGTAGAAGCATATTTTCTTAACTTTAAAGCAACAGTTTTCACCTTTCGATCCTCATGCGTGTTCTTGTAATCGAAAAATCTTTCAACATTCCTTAACCATTCAAGAAACTCATCTCCATCTAACCTCCCTTCGAATAGTGGAATATCAACCTTAAGATCATCTCCACGATTTGTAGGCTTTGTAATTTTGGAACTTTCAGATTCATCATCATCTCCGCCTTCCCTCATGGTATCTTTCAAATGTAGGAAATCTTTGAGTTTGCACTGATTTGGGGAGGGGAATGGCTAATTGTGATCCCCAAGAAACACCCCAAATACCCTAGGACTATTCCTTCATAGAAAGGGCACAAATCACACCTTTCCTGGTGCACATATTAGTCCTCGTACTGATCTTGATAATTCTTGAATGGAAACTTGTTCGCTTCACTCACCTACAACCTTCCCTTCTGATTTCCCCCCCTTTAGGTTCAGTCCCTAACAAGGATCAATCTGATTCTTGAATGTGGCTTCACTCACACACACCCAACAATCACTCACTTTCTTGATTGCTCACACAATTAGGAAAATGAAAAAATGAAATGTATTAAAATCTGAAAAACTCCGTTTTACATCATAATCATCCCTTTATATAGGGAGAAATCTAAATAATATAACGGCTACTTGGGTTTACATCCCCCTTTATTTCATTAAAAATCACGTGCAAAAACATGTGCTCATTTAAAGTTCTAAAAGTAAGGTAAAATAAGAACAGAAGGCTTTGTCTGATATTCTGTCAACTAGCGCACCTTGCAGCTGTTCCCTAGGGTTCCAGGCTTGTAATCAGCATGGTCCTAGGGTCCTGACAGTTGGGTCCATGTGCAGAGATAACGTCCATGCCTTGGGTTGGGTCTGGCTTGCCCTGGTTTGCTCTCAGAAGGCTCAGCAAGGTCTGCTGACAGGCAGATTCTGCTGCAGTGTCCTGTGCCCTGTCAGTTTGGGCTTCTGATGTTGTATCTATATTTTCTGAGTTCCTTAGGGACTTTTCTTGCTTGGACCATGTAGTTAGGTCTCTTGGGGAGTCTTCCATGTCTAGGGTGGGGCCTAACTGCACCAAATATGGGTGCAAGGCCATCAAACCCTGATGAACAACCTTGGATGAGCACCAAAAGGCTGCATGAACCCAGCAATAAAGCAATAAAGGTCAAAGGATCAGCACAACAGAATCTGACAGAAACCAGCAACCAACTAACCTTGCTGCTCGTGCCCAGACCAACCAAGAAAGCTTTAGAACCCAGGAAAGCAGAAAATGGAATCTTGGGACTGGGATAATCATGTCTTGACCCAAGGACAAGGTGTTGCATCACAGAGACACCTCAGGAACCAGAGGTGAAGGTCCCCCAGTCAGCAGATGCTTCAGAACAGAACTGAACAAATCTGATGGGTATTATGACCAGCAGACATGGGAAGGCTTGGCCTGAACAGATGGTCAAACCTGATGGGCCACCAGGGGTAGAATTGGAATCCTTGCACTTCAATCCTTCCCTCAAGGCACTCACACAGCAATTCCAACCTCTACAAAGGCCCTAGAAGTCAAGGGGAAGGTCACCTATCTGACAGATTACTAAAAGGAAGTCAGAAGGCATTTTGTGTTCTGTTTTATTAGTAGAGAGCACGTGATTGGCACATGTCATAAATGACCGTTAATAAGTAGTTAGTTTCTTGGCTTATGTTTGTATATTCCTCCTACCTTTAAAGCCTATAAATAGAAGGCTTATATCTTGTAAAAATCAGATTTCAGTTTTGAATAAAAGAAACATTCATTGGATTTCCATCCTTTGTCTCTTGTGGGTGTGTATGAACACTCAACGATCTTGAGTAGTACAAGATCCTCTCCTAATTCAACTAAGAGTAGTCCTTAGTGGTGCTAGGGGATTGATTGGCCTTGAGTGTTCAAGACTCAAGCCTTTCAAACCAAGAATCAGTCCAGAAACATTGTTCTTCATAGTTTGTTTGTTGTGTCATTGGGTTGCATTTGGGTGTGTTTTCTGGTCAAAAGAAGAAGGAGCAAGGGCTGGCTACCTTCATTGGCCTGTGTTGAAGATTCACCTTGGGAAAATTGCATCACCTACCCCCTAGTTTACCCCCTTTTAGAGGAATTGAGCATCAAATAGATTTGGTGCCAGGAGCATCAAATTGATGACTTGCTTGATGAGCTAGCTAGTTCAAAATGGTTTAGCAAGGTGGATTTGAGGAGTGGATACCACCAAATCAGAATGAAAGAGGGGGATGAGTGGAAAACAGCATTCAAGACTAAGTATGGGCTTTATGAATGGCTTGTTATGCCCTTTGGCTTGACAAGAGCCCCTAGAACCTTCATGAGACTCATGAATGAGGTGTTAAGACCCTTTTTAGGCAGGTTTATAGTGGTATACCTTGATGATATTTTGATTTATAGCAAGGCACTCACTGAGCACTTAGACCATTTGAGACAATTATTTGACGTGTTGAGAGAGCAGAAACTCTATGGAAAGTTAGAGAAATGCAGCTTTCTCCTCCCTGAGGTGAGTTTCCTAGGATATATCATAGGGAAAGAAGGAGTGAAAGTAGACCCTAGTAAAGTCCAAGCCATCAAGGACTGGCCTACACTAACTACCCTGACCTAAGTAAGATCTTTTCATGGCCTAGCCTCATTTTATAGAAGGTTCATAAAAGATTTTAGCTCTATAATGGCCCCTGTCACAGAATGCACTAAACAAGGAAAATTTCAGTGGACACATGCTGCATAGCAGGCCTTTGAGACACTAAAAGACATGATGTGTAAGGCCCCTATAATTAAGTTACCTGACTTCACCAAACCTTTTGAGGTAGAGTGTGATGCCTGTGGAGTTGGGATTGGAGCAGTACTGGTTCAAGAGGGGAGGCTAGTAGCTTTTTGTAGTGAAAAACTAAATCACAACAGGCTCAATTATTCCACATATGATAAAGAGTTTTATCCAATTATAAAAGCACTTGAGCACTGGTCCCATTATTTGAGAATCCAACCCTTTGTGTTGCATACAGATCATGAGTCACTAAAGCATATTAACAGCCAACACAAATGGAATGGGAGACATGCCAGAGGGGTTGAATTTTTACAAAACTTTGATTTATCAGCAAGATACAAAGCAGGAAAGACCAATGTTATAGCTGATGCCTTGAGTAGGAAGTATAACCTGTTAGGAGTGCTAGGATCCAGGATCTTAGGTTTTAAAATGATTAAAGACCAATACCAGGTCTGTCCAGACTTTACAGAGGTATACAAGGCATGCCAAAACACACCACAAGGACTATACAGCATAAACCAAGGGTTCTTGTTGCACCAAATTTGGACCCAATGATGAGGCCAAATCAGGTTGTTTGCGAAATTACAAAGGCCCTTCAAGAACTACTAAAAACAACAAAGATATGATTAGATTTATCTAATTATGGATGTGATCTTGTAGGCTTCACTCACCAAAACAAGTTCATATCCTCCTAATCAAATCAAGGTTCACTCCCTTGATTTGTTTAGGTTTCTTATCTCCCCCAATTTGCTTCACTCACAATTTGGATGGACAAGGAAAAGTTGACTATAAACCTCCACCAATTGCTCATTATAAAGCTCATACGAGAACCAATCATCCTCATGTATACTCGCCACCTTGTTCCCTTCTAAGTCTTTTTTCCTCATTCCACCATGATTCAAGTTCAGTTTTATAGACTTCACAAGCTAGGGCCTCTTTTTTTGTTTATCAAATGCCTTGTTTATTTTTGCCCATGATGATTTCATCTCCTAAGACTCAAGATTCTGTCAAAAAAATGATGTGTGAGAGTAAGGAAAAGAGTGAAAACAAGGGAGAAAAAGAAATAAAGTTTGGAAAAAATTTGTGCACAAGAAAACATAAAACAAAACAAAACCATACAACACAATTTCAGAACATTGTACGAAATGTTTGCTACTGTATATCCGAACAAACCACCTCCATTATTGATAAAATTTGGTGAACACAAACTCCAAGATGTGTACAAACACCTCCAAGTGAAAACACTCAAATACGTGGCCTAGTTTGATGACAATCCCAAATTTCATCCAAACGTGCAATCTGATTGTGTTTTGTGACCTTTGGTCAAACAAATAGGCATAACTTTTTTTAAAAAAATCCAAGGACTCAAAACAAGACCCACGAAAAAATAGACTCAAAATAAAGAAAAAATAAAAAAGGAAACAATGAAAAAGCCCTTCATGCAAAGGAGAAATGAAGCATACACAGAAGGCAAAGAAAAACAAACCTCCTGTACAATTGCAAATAAGCTATCAATGGGTCATTCAAGAAAGCTACAAAAATGATGAAATGATGAACAAATGATATGTTCTAATGTTTATGGGATACTTATTGATAATTTGGTGAAATATAGGCGCAAAATATAAGGATCTTGACAGGTTTTTGGAGAGAACTTACCAAGGTGCCAAGATTCGGTCACTTTTGGACAGGTTGCAATGAAAAATGCATATCTCCTTCACTACTCAATAAATTCAGATACTTCCAACTCCAAACGTTTGCTAACGCAATACGGTATACCCCCTAAACACAGTTTTGCAAAAAGATAACATTACGATCTCCAAAACGCTTCTGTTTTCGACCCTAAATTCTGTCAGTTTCAGACAGATTATGTACCCTTTCGTTTTTGCGACTTTTGGCTATTGTTTGTCATCAAAACCAATTGAAATATTTACCCCACAAGGACTTATGGCTCTAGTACCAAGTTGCACCGAATTTGGACCCAATGATGCGGCCATATCAGGTTGTTTGCGGAATTACAAAGGTCCTTCAAGAACTACTAAAAACAACAAAGATATGATAAATTTCTCTAATCATGGATGTGATCTTGTAGGCTTCACTCACCAAAACAAGTTCGTATCCTCCTAATCAAATCATGGTTCACTCCCTTGATTTGTTTAGGTTTCTTATCTCCCCCAATTTGCTTCACTCACAATTTGGATGGACAAGGAAAAGTTGACTATAAACCTCCACCAATTGCTCATTATAAAGCTCATACGAGAACCAATCATCCTTATGTATACTCGCCACTGGTTCCCTTCTAAGTCTTTTTTCCTCATTCCACCATGATTCATGTTCAGTTTTATAGACTTCACAAGCTAGGGTCTTTTTTTTTGTTTATCAAATGCCTTGTTTATTTTTGCCCATGATGATTTCATCTCCTAAGACTCAAGCTTCTGTCAAAAAAATGATGTGTGAGAGTAAGGAAAAGAGTGAAAACAAGGAAGAAAAAGAAATCAAGTTTGGAATAAATTTGTGCACAAGAAAACATAAAACAAAACCAAAACCATACAACACAATTTCAGAACATTGTATGAAATGTTTGCTACTGTATATCCGAACAAACCACCTCCATTATTGATAACATTTGATGAACACAAACTCCAAGAAGTGTACAAACACCTCCAAGTGAAAACACTCAAATACGTGGCCTAGTTTGATGACAATCCCAAATTTTATCCAAACGTGCAATCTGATTGTGTTCTGTGACCTTTGGTCAAACAAATAGGCATAAATTTTTTAAAAAAAATCCAAGGACTACAAAACAAGACCCACGAAAAACTAGACTCAAAATAAAGAAAAACGAAAAAAAGAAACAATGAAAAAGCCCTTCAGGCAAAGGAGAAATGAAGCATACACAAAAGGCAAAGAAAAACAAACCTCCTGTACAATTGCAAATAAGCTATCAATGGGTCATTCAAGAAAGCCCTTCTAATGTTTATGGGATACTTATTGATAATTTGGTGAAATATAGGCGCAAAATACAAGGATCTTGATAGGGTTTTGGAGAGAACTTACCAAGCTGCCCTGATTTGGTCACTTTTGGACAGGTTGCAATGAAAAATGCATATCTCCTTCACTACTCAATAAATTCCAATACTTCCAACTCCAAACGTTTGCTAACTCAATAAGGTATACTCCCTAAGAACAGCTTTGCAAAAAGATAACATTACGTTCTCCAAAACGCTTCTGTTTTCGACCCCAAATTCTGTCAGTTTCGGACAGATTCTGTACCCTTTTGTTTTTGCGACTTTTGGCTATTGTTTGTCATCAAAACCAATTGAAATCTTTACCCCACAACAAATTATGGCTATGGTACCAAGTTCCACCAAATTTTGACCCAATGATGAGGCCAAATCAGGTTGTTTGCGGAATTACAAAGGCCCTTCAAGAACTACTAAAAACAACAAAGATATGATTAGATTTCTCTAATCTTGGATGTGATCTTGTAGGCTTCACTCACCAAAACAAGTTCATATCCT